>VBRH01000131.1:283999-300614 GCA_014578085.1 Cardamine resedifolia
TTTTTTTTTTTTTTTTGGGGTCAAGGTGTGTTCTGCCAAACTTGTGTGCGGAAAACAAATCGGTCACGAGTGAATATCAAAGTTACTCTCATATGGGAAACAATGAAATGATGGCATGTCATTAAATTATTACGATTGAATTGTTCACAACTCCTCCATCACATCAAACCAACAAACAAAAATACAAATGAAACATATATTCCAAAAAAATTAATAAATAGTGAATGTTAGTTGTAACTGTATTACATAAAACCGCAATTTATAATTGTTATTAGAAAAAACAATAAAGTGTTATCATGAATCGATCTTCTCTGTTTGTTCTAAGGTTCTAACTTCTCATACAAATTTCCTAAATTCCAGTTTTAGTCATTTATATAACTAAAAACAAATGGCGTCTATAATAATTTTCAGTTTTGACATTGCAAGTGTTTCTATTTTCTAAGGAATTTAACTACAACATCACCCTCCAATAATTTGGGTCATGGTGTCAGGATTTGTAAGAAAGAAAGAAAAAATTACTAAAAAAATCTCACAATCAACACATTTTTTTAAATTTTTTTTACGATTATCAACACATTTTTACCACGAAGAAGCACTAAAATTACAAAAAGCTTAGCAAAAAATGGACGTGGGATGAAAATGATGAAAATTTGACCGCGTGGGGTCTGACTTCTCTTCTTCCATTAAAGAATTCGCAGAGCTTTTTCTCACTTCACTGCTTTCTTGGCCCATCTCACTGAAGAGATTGTAAAGTACGTAAATTAATCAGCAGAAGAAATGTCACAATGTGATGTTAATCTGCATCATAATGATATTCAACTTCTGTACCTGATGGCATTAGAAAAATCCAATTACAATAAAAATAAATATACATGAAGAAACTATAGTTAGATAAAGCATAGGGACAAAAGAAAGAAAAAAAAACATAAAAGAGAGAGAAGTCTTTGAAAGTTTTGATGTTTCACACTTTGGAGAAGAAACCTTGAAGAGGCTTCAACTAATAAGAAAAACAAAGCCGTTGGCTTTTGTAAGCCGCTCGTTCTTCGAGACAAAAACACACTACTCTCTCTTTCTCACTCTTCTTCAGCTATTTTCTTCTTTCTCTCTCCCCTTAATTTCCAACGAAATTATGATTCACTTTCCCTTTTAATCAGGAATATCCTTGTTCTTGCTGAGGTTTTTCATCACATTTCCCTCTAAATCTTCATTTTCTAAAATACAAACAATCTAATCCAAGTTAAAGTGGAGTCTGAAGTTATGAGCTTTACAAGAAGAGAAGTGTTCTTTGTTCTCTCTGTTTTAGCCTTGATAATGCCGTTCTCTGCTGGGGTCACCAATCTACGAGATGGTACTAATTAATCTCTATCTCTCAGCAAAGATTCATTTTTGGGTTTTGATTTGTCTCCTTATTTTGATTTTAAGTTCTTGCAAGTGAATACGACTTACATCAGTTTTAGGGTAAACTAGGTAAGCACTAGAGCCATCTGGGAAGCTCCAGATTGGCAGATTCTATGACTCTTATACAAATCTCAAAAACCCTAAAGTTTTGGTATTTTTTTACACATTTAGCTCTTGTTAGGGTTTAGTTCAACTCCCAGAAATTAGTTTTTGTTCTCCATTGTCTTGTGAAAGATTCTATGATTTTCTAAAATTTTGGAAGATAATTGATGATTTTGTTTGTTGGATAAAATCTACAGTTTCAGCTATTAACAATTTATACATTACTTTGGGAGCACCATCTCTACCTAAGTGGCTTGCTTTTGGAGGAGACCCTTGTGGAGAAAAGTGGCAAGGTGTGGTCTGTGACAACTCAAACATCACAGAAATGTATACTTTCTCTTCTACTCTTTGTTATGGTTTGCTTTAGAGTCACCAAAACGAAGAAACTTTATTTTAAGGTTGTGATTATTGTTGTTGCCTGCAGAAGGATACGCGGCATGAAGGTAGGTGGAGGCTTAAGTGACACTTTGGCTGATTTTTCATCTATCCAAGTGATGTAAGCAAAGCTTCTTGTCTTTTCTTTTGTTTCATTTTCATGTTTCTTTTGAGGCTTCTTGCTACAACTTTTGATAACTTCATAACGCTCTCTCCTCTTCCTTGTGTGAATGGACAGGGACTTCAGTAACAATCATATTTCAGGGACAATTCCGCAGGCTTTACCTTCTACCATCAGAAACCTGTGCGTTTGAGAATGGACTGTTTATGGCAATACTTATGTTTTCAACAGTTTAAAAAGTTAAAAATACACTCCATTTTTTGTTTCATTTTCTTGTTTCAGGTCTCTCTCAGGCAATCGCTTCACTGGGAATATTCCCTTCACATTGTCCTTTTTATCAGATTTATCTGAATTGTAAGTCTTTGTTGATGAAGATACTGTTTCTCACATCTGCGATCTTTCCTCGGTTTTAAAGCAGACTCTTTCTTTTCCCCTTCAGGTCGTTGGGAAACAATCTTCTATCAGGAGAGATACCAGATTACTTTCAGCAGTTATCAAAACTGACAAAACTGTATGTTTTCTCCTCTCTTAGTCTCATTTTCTTTTCCCTCCCCTCGGGGTCTTTTGCTTACGAGTTTAGTTTTGAATGCAGGGACTTATCGTCTAACATACTGACCGGGCATTTACCTTCCTCCTTTGGAGACTTAGCGTCTCTTAAGATATTGTAAGTGCATATGTTTTAGAATATGAAACCGGACAAAAAGATTGTTACTATTGCTTTTAATATCTAATGTGGTTGGACTGCAGGCATTTGCAGGACAACAAGCTTACCGGAACACTTGATGTTATTGAGGATCTTTTCTTAACTGATTTGTAATCTTCTTCTTTTGCCTTGTATACACTTTGTTCTTGACTCTTCAACCATAAAGCCAACTTCAGTAACTCACCATGGTTTTTTGGATATCTTTGGTTCAGGAATGTAGCAAACAACTTATTCTCGGGACCTATACCGCCAAATCTTTTGAAAATTCCGAATTTCAAGTAAGTATATATAAAGAAAAGCTGATCTTTAATGTTTTCTTTATCTAGCCATCAAGTTTTAACGTCATGATAACCGCAGAAAAGATGGAACCCCATTCAATACATCGATTATGGCACCGCCTCCGCCTGTGGTTGAGCCTCCTCCCGCTACACACCATGCTCCTCCTGTTACCCGTGTCCCTCCTGTTTCTGGTGTTCCCCCTGCTCCTTTTGCTCCTTTTGCTCCACTGCAACCACCACCACCATCACCATCACCACCTCTGGTTTGGTCACCGCCTTCTGATGATAATGGAGGAGGAGATCCCTGGAACTCTGTGTCGGGGCAACCTACCTTGCAAATATCACCTCCTTCAAGTTCAGGATCAGGAAAATTCTGGTCCACGCAGAGAATCATTTTAGTTGTTTCTTCAGTGGCCATAATTCTTCTTGTATCTGGTTTGTGTGTTACACTTTGGAGATGTTGCAGAAGTAAAATATCTAACCGATATTACAGTGAAGCTCGTAAAGATATACCACGACCATACTTCAATAAACCTCCATCTCAACCAACCCCCACTATGGGAAAAGGTTACATTTTGCTTCTTTTCCATCCAAGACCAAAACAGAACTTGTGCTTTGGCTCATTAGCTATTCTCTTTTGTTTTACAGTTTCTCGGGAGCCCATGGTTAAACCTTTCGATGGATATGGAGCTGGAAACAGGAAATACGGGTATCCTATGCCACCACGGCCTGAAGAGAATCGGAGAGCGATGCCTCCTACTTCATATTATAATAAGGATGTCAATATGCCGCAAAAACCGCTACAACAACCACCAAGGCAGTTCCAGTCCAATGATGCTGCTTCAAAGAGAGCGGCTCACTTTCCACCGGGCTTGAATTCTTCATCTTCAGCTACTGTTTTCACTGTTGCTTCACTTCAGCAATACACAAATAGTTTCTCAGAAGAGAATGTAATTGGGGAAGGGTTGCTTGGTAATGTTTACAGAGCTGTGTTTCCTCATGGGAAGGTTTGATACTCTCCTCTGATCTACTACTTGGTCATTATGCACTCTTATTAACATCTTATTCAAACTCTCTGCGATGTGTAGTTTCTTGCGGTGAAGAAGCTGAGCAATACCATCAACAGAACGCAGAGTGACGGGGAATTCCTCAATTTAGTCTCGAATGTGTTGAAACTTAAACGGGGGAATATATTGGAGCTTCTTGGTTACTGTAACGAGTATGGTCAAAGGCTGCTGGTGTATGAGTACTGTCCTAATGGATCACTTCAAGATGCACTACATTTGGATCGCAAGTTGCATAAGAAGCTCAGTTGGAATGTGCGTATAAACATTGCGTTAGGAGCTTCGAGGGCATTGCAGTAAGTAGAAAGAAGCTCAAAAAATGTTATCCCCATCCATACTTGGAACATGTAAGATTTAAGAGTTTTGGTTTCAGGTTTCTTCACGAGGTATGTCAACCGCCGGTTGTACACCAGAATTTCAAGTCTTCCAAGGTTCTTCTCGATGAAAAACTCTCAGTACGCGTTGCAGACAGCGGTTTGGCATATATGTTACCCCCACGTCCAACGAGTCAGGTAAAACATGTCTCAATGTAGTGTGATTTTGAAAATCCTAAGTAATGTAAGGGGAAATGATGTTTGCTTAAAAACATTTGTAGATGGCGGGTTATGGGGCTCCAGAGGTTGAGTATGGAAGCTACACTTGTCAGAGCGATGTATATAGCCTTGGGGTTGTGATGTTAGAACTGCTCACTGGACGCAGACCATTTGACAGGTCAGTATAGTAGCATACTCTTCTAAAGTGACAAGAGATAGATAGAATCCATAAAAGAATTCTGAAAACAAAAAGGTTTATTTTTGCAAGCAGGACAAGGCCGAGAGGACATCAGACACTAGCTCAGTGGGCGATTCCTCGGCTTCATGACATCGATGCGTTGACAAGAATGGTTGATCCGTCACTACACGGAGCCTATCCAATGAAATCATTGTCACGTTTTGCTGATATCATATCACGTTCACTGCAGGTAAAAGTTCCACTTCATTCATCACCAAGATAGATTGAAAAACTGACAGTTTCTTTTACATGAGTGTAAATTAATTAACACTTTTGATAATCTTTGTGTATAGATGGAACCAGGATTTAGACCGCCCGTATCAGAGATTGTCCAAGATCTTCAGCATATGATCTAAAGATATACAAACTTGTCCCATCACTGACTCAACATTATTCCAAACTGATGTGTTTTTAGATTATTTGTTCTTGAAATTCTTAGATAGTAAACACGGCCCATAACTCAATTTCAAGCCCATCTGTTTTTATATTTATATTTTTTACAAAATTTACGATACCAAACCGAATATATTGCTTCAACCCAAAATTTATTTTAAATTATGATTTTATATCATACATTTAAGTATACAGTGAAACCTCTATAAATTAATACCTTAATAAATTAATAATTTTGGTCAGTCCCAAATTGATATTTTGACATAAATATCACCTCTATAATTTAATAAATTCGATAAATTAATAAAATAACATAAAATACATTAGTCCTAATATTATTAATTTATAGAGATTTTACTGTACTAGAAAGATACATATTTAAAATTAACTAGTTTCGTCTATTTTTTGCTATAAATTTTTGTCCATGACCGAACGGATCAAAAATTCATCGATCTGAATATGAGCCTCATTTTATAATATTCCTAACGGTATACAATTTTATTTACCATATTACCGACACAAATTCAAATTTTATGAAATCAAACCAAATTCTGTTATTAATCCAAAATTTATTTAAAATAGTTTCAAACCGAACTAAAGTAGTCTTTGTATATATTTCTTTTATTCTACAATAATAATTTTAAAAAGACATTGGCATTTTTTAGATTAAGAGCACACACAAATGATGATATGCAATTATCACTTTCACAAACTGTCACATAAATAATATTATTAAAAAAAAAAACTTGTAGCCCAAATATGATATTAAACTAACCTACTTCTACTAAAAGTGGTCCTAGTAATTATTTGCATTTTTTTGGATTAAATGTCTAAATATATTATATATCTATATATTTATTTTTGTTATAAGTTTTTTTTGGTCAAAACCTAGGTTTATTCTATTAGTTAATTACCTAGGTTTATTTTTGTTATAAGTTTTTGTTTAAGTCGAACCGCACCAAACAAAATTAACCGTATGAACCAAAATTCAATAAAAATTCCGTGAACCAAATTCTATAATAATCCAAACAATATATAAAGTCTTATACCGAAAAATCTAAACCAAATCTAAACTTTATGAAATAAAAAAGAATTAACCGTATGTACTAAAATTCTCTAAAAATTTTGTGAACCAAAATTTAATAATAACCCAAAGAATATATAAAGTTTTATACCAAAATATGTAAACCAAATTTAAATTTATGAAATAAAAAAGAATGAACCGTATGAACCAAAATTCACTAAAAAAAATCGTGAACCAAAATTCTATAATAACCCAAACAATATAGAAATTTGTATATCAATTTTTGCGAACGGAAGCCGTACAAACATGAGTTATGTGAAACCGAACCGAAATATCCATACCAACCAAAATCCACTATAAAAGATTAGTATTTCTAGTTATATATATATATATATATATGAAACATATATGAAAATCTAAAGTATTGTTCATACAAACCATATTCATAAGCTAAATAAGTTAAAATTAACCTTCATCCTCTTTTCTTGTTTTTCAAGCAATTCATCACTTGCCCTTTCCCTTTCATCTTTGTGTCCTTTTAAAACTTTTTCCTCCCTCTGAACCTCACTCTCCTCCACACCAAACTCCTCTGCAATCATTTTGATCATATGTTCACTACCTTGCTTCGTAGTATAATCATTTCATTTTCCCACTCTGTTTTAGGCATTTTTTTTGCAACTCGAAAACTTTGATTTGACGAGAGAGTTAAGACACTATGATTAAAGGAAATAGATTTACAAAAACCAAAAACTTCATTTTTTTATAAACTTTTCTTTTATAAAAGAAACTATCATTTTTAAAATTTTTAAATTTTATAAACTTCGTTTTTAAATTTTTTCCAATTTTATAATTGTATTAAAAATTAATAAAAATAAACTATCATCATTATTTTTTTATTATTTAGAAAAATTTTAAGAAGTGTCAAAATCTAATCAATGTTAATTAAGAAAAAAATTATGATATTTTTAGTTTTTTTTTTTCCTTTTTTTTGTTGGTTTTCTATTTTGATTAAAGAGATAATCTTTTTACACGTGTCATAATCTAATTGATCAAAACTGACACGTGTCGTGATCAAGTTAATTAAAATTTTGATATGTGTCGAACTCTCATGAGACGCATCAATGTTTATATAATAAGATATATATTTATTTTTGTTATAAATTTTTTTGGGTCAAAACCTAGGTTTATGCTATTAGTTAATTACCTAGGAATCATTAAGCCGAACCGTACCAAACAAAATTAACCATATGAACCAAAATTCACTAAAAATCTGTGAACCAAATTCTATATTCCTTGATCATAAGCATAAGCTGTGCAAGAACAGTTATCTAAACAGATTTTAGGACAAACATCTTCCTTAGCTTCAGACCATTCCGCAGAGATTGGCACTTTCATCTTCTGCATTTTCACAAACCCATCTCCTTTTCCACCACCATTACTTGCATTGTTCTGTCTTTGGCACCGCAATAGAGTTCTTCTCGCACATCCATTACTCCAATTCCCACTATTCCACTCTGTGCTATTCCTCGGCATAAACCCTTTAACGCATTTACAAGGTGGATTCTCCTGGGATTGGCAGGTCGCATATTGACCACATTTAGCGTATGCATCACAATCAATCAATGGAAACTTTACACCGATCCTCCAAGTTTTCATAGAAGTACTCCAATCTTTCTGATAAATAGCTCCTTCAGGATCCAAGTTAAAGTGATACATAAAGGAGTCATTAGCATAAGACATTGAAATCGTCCATTGATTAGCACTGGCAAGATTAAACCCATCAAGAAACAGAAGTGAATCCATATTGGGTAAACCAACCGATGAAAACCTTACCGTTCTAGGGTTCGCTAGGCCAAGTTGGAACTATATATATACTCCACCAAATGAAGTTGTTGATTCCTTTTTGTGCAAGAAAGCTTAAAGCACCAAACATGGGAAGCACTTATAGATCATGTTGTGCTTATGTCCAAGAGTGAAACAAAATATAACGACCAGACTAATAATTTATAACTAAAACTTTCAGTTTAATACAATATAAGCAAATGTTACAGATCATACCAACCATCTATACAACCAAACTTAATTAATTGAAATTGAAATTTTCAGCGCTTTTTGTTTCTGAAACAAAATTAAGTGTATATACAAACCATAGTGGTAGTTAATTAACTCATAATTTAGTAGTAGGTTGTATCCTTGTATTGTTTATAAGAAAAATTCAATGTTTGAGATGGTTAAACATTCAATCTAATTATTAAAAATGGAATCAGTAACGAGTAATTTAATTATTTTTAATCAATTGCAGTTAATCATTATGCGATTATGGTAACTAGCTTCACGGTCAAAAACTCTGAAGTTTTCAACGATTTTGGATATATCATCAATGACATTGACATCAATAAAATAAAATTAAAAACACCAACCGGAAATGTTTTTTAGAAAATTGAAAATGACAGAATCTGAAAAAGGAAAAAGACAAATTCTTCGCTTTACCTTTTTTTTTATATATCTCGTCTCTGTTTTTCTCTTCTGCTCGTGATACTCTTTCAAAGTCTCAATTTTTTTTTGTTTGTTTCTCATATCGTTACAAGTTCTTCTTTAATTTTATTCTCAGCAGGAAGCAATCTCTCTTGTCAAGTTTCTTATGTCTGAATCTCCGAGAAATCTTGAACTCTGTCGTGTCGTGTAGTGACATTTGAATTTTTTTTTCCCAAGCTCCGATTTTTTAAAATTCTTCGATGCATAACGGAAGCTGGTGCTTCGGTTTCAGCTTCGTATTCGCATGAATCTACTGACATCGAGTTGAAAATGGCGAAGCGTGGATATAAGCTGCGTATCCTTATATACATATTATTGGAAGCTTAAACCTGAATTCAAAGATGCAAACTTTAGCTAAATATTCGATTATTTTCACCTTTAACTTTAGAAATTTGCGGTAATTATATCACTTCGGCGTTAGGGTTTATCTGCATTGATGGGGGGTTTATGTTTTTTGTCTGTAAATAACTATATTGATTTGTTCTTGACTTGATTATGGAAAATAGAGGAGTTTGTGGCACATTCCGGAAATGTGAATTGTCTAAGTATTGGAAAGAAGACATCAAGGCTCCTTATAACTGGAGGAGATGATTATAAGGTCAACCTTTGGTCGATCGGCAAATCCACTTCGTTAATGGTATCTTTCACACTTCGTTTCAAAATCTATTTCAGCTAGAGTTACCTCAAATGTTTGTGATAATGTCAAAGTTGTAAATAAAGTTATGTTGTGCTCTTGTTTTTTCTTGATACAAGGATGATGATCAATTCTTTCCCTTGTTGTTTGCAGAGTCTTTGTGGGCATACAAGCCCGGTTGACTCAGTAGCTTTTAACTCGGCACAAGTTTTGGTGCTCGCTGGAGCTTCTTCAGGTGTGATAAAGCTGTGGGATCTAGAAGAAGCAAAGAGTAAGCTGATTGATTTTCTCTTCCCATTTCTAACTTTTTCTTATTCCATTATAGAGACATTGGAGTTATTTGTCCAGGGTGAATTATATAAGTCCTGTGATTGATGGTTAGTTTCAGATAATGAGGTCTAATATTTCCATTCTTGCTCTTGAAGTGTAGTGGTTCGAGCTTTTACTGGACACAGATCCAATTGTTCTGCTGTTGAATTTCATCCATTTGGTCAATTCCTTGCATCGGGATCTAGTGACACAAATCTAAGGATTTGGGATATCAGGAAGAAGGGATGCGTCCAAACATATAAGGGTCATGCTCGTGGCATTAGCACTATCAAATTTAGTCCTGATGGTCGTTGGGTTGTGTCTGGAGGACTTGACAACCTTGTAAAGGTAAGAGCAGCAGTATCAATATGTGGAGCTTGTGCATTGTTCTATTTCCCTAATAAATGTGCTTATAACAATGTGTTCTTTATTGCGCTCGATAGGTGTGGGATTTGACTGCTGGAAAGCTCTTGCATGAGTTTAAGTTTCATGAAGGACCTATTCGTTCCCTAGACTTCCACCCGCTTGAGTTTCTCCTAGCCACAGGTGAGCTTTTAGCCCTTCTTTTCCATGTGTGTTAGGCTAAATTGGTGGCAGCTTTCATAAATTCCTGTTTTACATCCACAAGCTTTGTTTTTATCATTTACTACCTTTTTCACTATTCAGGTTCTGCTGACAAGACTGTGAAATTCTGGGATTTGGAAACGTTTGAACTGATTGGATCTACTAGACCAGAGGTACCTGAGCTTGTGTTTTGTTTTTATCCTGTCCTGTTTTGTTTTACACTGCTTTTTCCAAGAGAGTCTATCTCAATCTTTTTCACCTTTATTGACTTAAACATGATCTGTTCTGGAGATATGGTGTGTGATTTTCAAACATTAACAATATCGGAGATATCCTTATTTACAGTCTTGCCTTGAAAAGAAACTGTAAGAGATTTGCCAAGTGATAATTTTAAAGGGATACCATAGAAGTTAAATAAAGTAATTGGAATCAACAAAGTAGCATCTGCTGACTTATTGTTGTAGCTTTGGGTCACTTTATAATCTTTTCATAAGACTTAGTTTTTATGTGCACTATTGTCAACCTTCTTCCTGGCATGTGGTGTCCTTTGTTTCACAGGCTACTGGAGTTCGTGCAATGACTTTTCATCCAGATGGGCGAACCCTTTTCTGTGGATTGGATGATGGCTTGAAGGTTTTGATTGTCTTTGTGATCAACTATACAACTTAGACGATGTCCAGAGTCAAACATTGGTATCCTAAGTTCATGCTCATAATGCAGGTTTATTCATGGGAGCCAGTGATTTGCCAGGATGGTGTTGATATGGGATGGTCAACACTTGGTGACTTCTGCATCAACGACGGAAAGTTCATTGGTTGCTCATATTACCGAAATTCTGTTGGGATTTGGGTCTCAGATATATCGGTATGTAACCTAATGTGATTGTCCATACCTTATGTGAAAAATGAAACTTGGATCTTCTAAAAAGGATTGTGTTTGTTTCCTTTTCCTTTCATTTTAATCAGCAACTTGAGCCATATGGAGGTGGCTCTGAGGATAAGAATAACTGCATGGTGAAAAGATTCAGTGTCTTGGATGATCAGTCGTCTGAGAGAATGAGAAGTGGCTCAAGGGGCAGTTCATCCCCAGATTGTGAGACAAAAGAGATAAAGAACATATACGTTGACTGTGAGTGAATGTTAATTTTATTTGTATTCTCAATGTCCTTTTAAGTGTGGTATGGCAGATCTATGCTAGGGCTTCATCTGTTAGTATAAACCACATCTGATGTAAGAGGGTTTATTTTGGTACCTCGACAAGTTGGTGCTGAAAAATTGAATGCTGAAAAAGTTATTTGACTTAGTAAAGTGTTTAAGTGTAGACCATTGTAATTTTAGTAGGAACTCTTGTGATCAGAAAAGGAAAAAGGTATATAGCCATTGTAACAACATAATGGGGTGAAACAAACTAGTCTTAGACAATACCTGAGGGAGATGTCATGTAAATTCTTTACTGCATAATTTTTCTATGTTTTTCACTTCTGTGTGCTTATTGCTTATGTTTGGTCTGATTTGGACTCTCTTCTTTTAAAGCCACAGGTGGAAATTTGACTATTGCACAAAATCTAGGATCTCTGAAAGCTACATTGCCTTTGGAATCAGGAAAAGTCGTTAA
This sequence comes from Cardamine resedifolia, assembly GCA_014578085.1. NCBI lineage: Eukaryota > Viridiplantae > Streptophyta > Magnoliopsida > Brassicales > Brassicaceae > Cardamine > Cardamine resedifolia. Next base: position 295,885 of record VBRH01000131.1, read on the forward strand.
TATGACGAGTGAGAAGCAGAACGCAACATATTTAGGACAAGCAGAGGATAAGTATTCTAGTATGCATAGTGTTGTATCGCGGGATAGTGATAGTGGAGAAGAATCTTCTCATTCAGGAAGGGAATATATCACTTTCTCAAAAACTAAACCGGGTGTGTCGTTAAGACCGGCTCATGTAAGAAAGACGCTAGCAAAGTTTGAAGAATCAAATCCGTCAGCGGTTGTTCAGTCAGGAACTCAAAATGCGTACCTTTCAGAACATAGTGGTAGTAAACCATCTGATGCTGAAGATTCTACCATCAAGGGTATTACGGAAAAGTTTGAAAAAGCTTTACCGTTGGAACCACCAACGGATGGAGTGAATCGTAGGTTCCTTCATTCTCAGACTTCTGTTTCATTTTAAACTTTAGATTGCAGTATTTAATTAATCTTTTGAATATATCTGCAATCTTGCCTCAGGTATGCTGCTTAAACCACCTCGTGTACAGAGGTCATCAAATAGCAAGTATAATGAGTCCAGACGAGCAATTTCTGTTGACTCTGGGACTTCTGACAACGACAAAGGTGGGTTGGAGTACTCAAGAGACAGAGACTTACTGGCATGTAGAAACTTATGTAAAGAGGATATAAATAAAAAGAGCATTTCCAGCAAAACTGAAAGAGTTCTTTCTCCAGAAAAACCTGGTGATGAACAGACAAGTAAGTTTAAAATCAGAACTGACTAATTTTTGGGATATATTTTGCTGTAAGAGTTGATGCCAAAGCTTCGTGTCCTTGCACTCTGTCAACTATAAAATAGTCTACAGATTATCTCTAGTTACCAAGTGACAAATTTTGGAGAAGAGTAAACAAAACTGCAGAGAATTCTTTAGCAGTAGCTTATAGGTTGCTACAATCTAAATCTTAGCTACTGCTTGAACTTCCTTCACATTGTTCATCATTTGTAGTCTGTTCTGCTTCACTTACTTGGTTTTGAGGCAAAAGCCAATTAGTTATTGGCTGATATGAAATTTCTTTCATATAGACACTGAATACCCTGGAGGCAATAGGGAGTTGAATCCCGTGAAGATTGTTGGAGGAGGTTAGGAGTTCAAAACTTTTTCTGTCTTTGTTTTTCCTTGGTAACATTTAAGTTTGCTGGTTATAGTTTCCTTAATAATTGCTATGTTTGCAGTAAAAGTTGTCTCGGGGAGGACACGCTCGTTGGTGGAGAGATTTGAGAGAGGAGAAAAAACTACTCACTCTGAAGCAGCCAGTACAACAATAACTCAGAACACTAATGCAGGGCAGGAAGATCCGCGTAAGACCTCAAGACAGACAGGTGAAATCCCTGTAATATCAACACGACGAGCTAGGAGTACTCCAGCCAGAGTGATGCCTATAGTTCTCAATCGGGATAGTAACATGACATCTGTTGAGCCTCCTTTAACACAACCAGCTAGGACTTCTTCAGTTCCAGTGATGCCTGTGATACTCAATCAAGCTACTAATGTCACGTGTGATGAGCCTTCTGTAGCATTAACACAAGAATCTAGAACTTCTCCAACCCCAATATTGCCTGTGACATTCAATGGGGTGACAAATATTGCATTTGATGAGGCATCTGTGACATTAAGGCGACCACGCAGGAATTCTTCAGCACGAGTAAGGCCTGTGCCACTCAGTCAGGCAATGGACATGACATCTCCTGAATGTCCTGTAACATCAGTATGTCCAACTAGGACTTCTCCAGCCCGTGTAATGCCCACAAAACTAAATCAATCGGATAACATGACATCTGATACATCTCATATAGCATCCAGGCACCGAGTTAGGCCAAGTCAAATGCTGGCTACAGCCACTGTGATTGATCAGGTTACCGATATGGCATTAGATGAGACACATGTAGCACAAACTCAGCCAGCATGTGATAACTTAACACAGGTAACTTGCAATGATTATTAGCCTCATCAACAAAGGTGGCAGTTGTTTTTTTTTTAACTTGAAAGAGTGCTGTATACATGACAAACGTGATTGATTGTTTGGTTTGTGCAGAAGGAAGAGCCTCAAATATCTGGGAGGGAAAATGATAGTGACGTCACTGAAAATCTAATGCAAACTCATGATGCATTCTTAAGCACCCTTCAATCAAGGTTGACAAAGTTACAAGTAAGCACTCTTGTTTCTTTTCTATTGTTTTTCCTGACCATTGTTTGTTATAATATTAATTTGTTAGTGGTTGTCTTCTCACAAACATGCAGATTGTAAGACATTTTTGGGAACGTAGTGATGTTAAAGGCGCGACCGGGGCATTGAGAAAGCTGACAGATCAGTCTGTGGGTATCTCAGATTCTCAGTAGATTACTTTTTTCTTTGATGTTTGTATGTTCAGATAAGCTAACTCGTAGATACCGGGACAGGTTCAAGCAGATGTGATCAGTATTCTAACCGACAAAATAGAAATTCTCACATTGGATATGTTTTCTCAATTGGTCCCTGTCCTCACAAGCTTATTGGGTAGCAGGACAGAGAGGTAAACATATTATATCATATTTCCACCTTAGACCATATTATTTACATTTGAGCTATAACGATTCCGTGACTTGGTTTCTAAATGAGCACCAGCGCAGTAAGACGGATTTACTGATAAACTCAATAGTCATTTGGTTGGAGGAAAGAAGCATAATTCTATAAACAATCATGTGTTTTATTTGTTGCTTTGTAAAATCTGAGATAGTTACACGATTGTGCAGGCCGGTAAATGTCTCACTGGATATGCTCTTGAAGCTTGTAGCAGTGTTCGGTACAGTTATACGCTCAACTATCTCAGCTCCACGGGTTGTCGGCGTTGATCTTCATGCGGATGAAAGGTACTCGAGTTCACGCCACTCTCTGGAACCTAAATTAGTTTACTATGTTAAAGTCTCTTTTATCAAGAAAATGAAATAAACCACAATGCAGGCTACAAATCTGCCAAATTTGTTCTGCGGGATTGCACAAGATTCAAAGGATTCTTCCAGTTCTCGCAAGGTAAACGTCCTAATCATCCTGCTTTCATTAACTTCCTAATGAATTGTTAAGAGTAATTTCTGGAAATTGGATTCTTCGCTTATTTCCCTTGTTTTGGCTCTCTTTTTCTTCCCGTCTGAATACAGAAGAGGCGGTCTAATAGCAAGAAAGGCTCAAGAACTAAACCTAATTCTTCAAGAACCATAGCCACAGGCAAAACCAACAATGATCATATATATAACTGCTCCGCTAGTTATTGTAAACATGTAATGTACATTGCAAAGAAGCGTCCATTGGAAACTAATGGTTGTTGTAAATCATGTTTTTGGCCTGAGAGTAGCTTCAATTCTTGATTTGTTGTTGTTCCGTAGAACTGCAACTCATATTGATGTAATTTCAAGTTTGATTCCTAACTGATATGCTAATGCCGATGGGTTTGTGTAGTGTTACTTATTTTGTCTACAATATCACTAGACTTGAGCGGAGTTACGTTTGAAACTTTTAAGAAATTATATTGGTCCTATAAGATACTATAGTAGCTGTTAGGTCTCTCCTACAATGTTATATTTATCAATCAGCATTTTGTTTTATAACTAAAAGGAAAAATCAAAACTCGCAAGTAACAGCCATTTTGGTATAATGTCATTTTTTTCACTATACGCGGTAAATTAACAAGTTTATACCTTTGCTGCAATCAATCGAAAACTTTAAAACTCTTCCACTTTTGGTTATTCGAAAAGATTAGAGTCTTAACCTTTTCACCGTTTTGGGGATTTATTCAATCCTTAACGACTTACATGACTTCTAAGATGAAATGACCTGTTATTCTGTTAATCTATAGACATCAACGAAAAACTTGTAAACTTTGTTCTTCTATATATTTTCCTTTCTAACTAAAAATTACAAACTCTCCACGTTTGATAAGTATTAGTCGTAAACGTTTTACCCATTTTTGTCGTTTCGGGATTTCTTCAAAGATTTTACATTGCTAGAGAATTAAATGATATAATAATTAGTTCGTGTTACATGAAGTAGATATTAATCTGAATATTTGATGCTGCTACCTTCTATGTTGAAATCATATGTTATATGTGTATATATAAAAATCATAACCCAAGTGTTGAGATACCAAGGCCGGATCTAAACTTAAGATTTTCTTTTTATCAAAAAATACTTAATCTTTTCTTTAAAACAGATTTTTTTAGTAGAAAATCTGCTCAAATTCAAACCGAGAAAAATATCCAACTAAAACAGAATATTCTTAAAAGTTTTAAAAATATTTCGATAGAAAAGTGAATCTAAACTGTATCTAAACCAAAACTGTATCAAACTAGGAGAGATTTAAACACCAAAAATCTAAAACCACAAAAGGTATTATCAAAACATAAACCTAAAATTTGGATTGAGCATAATAAAAAGTCACATTGGTTGAACAAATCAAGAAGAAGAACAAAAAACAAATACTAGAAAGCTTATTGGGTTTTGGAGTTGCGTAAGGAGTCAACTACAGACACTTCTGTCTCAATGAAGTAATTGTAAAAAAATAATGGAAGAACGCAAAACATGGAATTTCTTTTAATAAGTTTTGTTTCTTTTTAAAAAATAATATAAATTCTCTAGTTTTTGGGTCACAAAATCCAAAATTTCAAAGTATGATTTTCTTATTTATTTATTTTGTCAAACCTTCTAAAGTAAGGAGTAAGTAGGGCACGAGCGCTTCTACCAGATTTTTGCTTCTTTTT
>VBRH01000131.1:305778-324466 GCA_014578085.1 Cardamine resedifolia
GCGCTTTAAAATATGAAACATGAGCGTATGTGTAAAGTATATATGGATGTATATATAATTTGTTGTCTTTCTCTTTTCTTCCTTTGAAAGTTTGTAACTTGAAAAATCCTTTAGTCCCCTGCTAAGATCTCAGATCGGATTCCAAACAAATCGAGATAAGCTTTTGGTAAAACCATGGCTGGTCGCTACGATCGAAACCCCTTCGACGAAGAAGAAATCAATCCTTTTGCTGTAAGCTTCTTTTTTTTTACTTTTCTTTTGCTTTGATTTCACAACCACTGAAACTCCGGCATAATCTCACCTTAAACCTAGTTTTTTCGAACTTGGTGTATCCGAATCTTATCAATCTTCATTATGATTTTTTTTTCGAGCTCAAAACCTTGTATATTGTTAAGGAATCGATAATTGAATAATCATGGCGATAATGTAATCCATCTCTATTGCTGAAAGCCTGAAACTACGATTGTATGCAATTGAACACTTGTTGGATTCTTGATTTCAGCTCTTTGTTGTTTTCTTTTTGGTATCTCTATTAAATGATGTTTTGCTATGTGCTCCTCTTTGATTCTGAAGACCATTTTGGTGCCTACTGATTGTTAATTTTATCTACAATTCTTAGAATCCCGGGAGTGTTCCTGCCGCTTCGAATTCCAGACTATCGCCTTTGCCTCCGGAACCTGCTGGTTTTGGCTATGGTCGTACTGTTGACATTCCTCTTGACAGACCAGGGTCTAGTACACAGGTTTGATTGACAATGTAGTAGATATTCTACATTTTTTGGTCAAGTAGGTCCTTCAATTAATTATAATGGTTTTTTTTTAACTTGTTGGAATCACAGGATTTGAAGAAGAAAGAGAAGGAGCTTCAAGCCAAAGAAGCTGAGCTAAGACGACGGGAGCAGGTAAAACTTAAACTCAAGCAGCTTCCTTGGAAACTCACATTTACAGTTCCTGAAGAAATTTCATTTTGTTCAAGTGCCATCTTTCAAACTTGTTTTTGTTTAGAAAAAGCCAGTTTTAAAGTATTTTTATTCTGTATCTTCCGTTTTCAATTGATGATTTATTTTGCTTCTGTGTAGGATCTTAAACGGAAAGAGGATGCTGCTGCTCGAGGTTCATATCTTTTATACAGTTGCAATACTGTTACTTGGAGGATTTGAATTTTGTGTTATATGTAATCTATGATATGTGTCTCGTTCAGTTGATTCATTTTCCTAAATCTATAGCATAGTTTGATTCCCTATATATAGTCATCTGATTTTCTCTTATATTACCTCCTTTGTAGCCGGAATTGTTATCGAGGTGAAAAACTGGCCTCCCTTCTTCCCACTTATCCACCATGACATTGCAAATGAAATTCCGGTTCGTCTCCAAAGGCTACAGTATATTGCATTTGCAACATATTTGGGTAAGTAATTATAGTCCTACGTGGAGAGTGAGGACTTTCCCCACGCACTCTTATTTTCACTTCACCTATATAGGTTAAGTAAGAAAATTGTAAGATGGTAAATTTTACTCGTGTGTGTCCATATCCAACAGGGTTGGTTCTTGCACTTTTCTGGAATATCATTGCCGTTACTACAGCTTGGATCAAAGGAGAAGGTTTCTTCTTGTTCTCTTACGCATGTCTTATTTTCCTTTTCCTCTGGCCAAGTCTTCTGTAATTGGCCTTCTCTGCACATTTTACAGCCTTGAGTTTTGTTAATATTTTCAGGAGTAACAATCTGGCTTCTCGCCCTTATTTACTTCATATCGGGTGTCCCAGGAGGCTATGTGTTATGGTATCGGCCTCTCTACCGTGCCTTCAGGTTCCTATTCCTCCTCCCTAGCCACTAAAAAACGGAGGCGTATCTTGTGTACTACTAATGGAGGAAAAGTGTTTCTCCATATTCTCTTACTCAATGTTTCATTTGTGTTGGATTCCTGCAGAAGTGATAGCGCATTAAACTTTGGATGGTTTTTCTTGTTCTACATGGTGAGTCCCTAGCTTTTGTGCTGATTGTAATGGTAGATCTTTTGCATAGTTTTTAACAGAGTCACCTGGAAATTCATCTGACACCTTCCTTTCTGGCCACAGCTCCACATACTTTTTTGCGTCTTTGCTGCAGTTGCTCCTCCTGTTGTCTTCAAAGGCAAATCACTTGCGTAAGTTTCCTCTAAAGCTTCAAGACAGCTAGGGTTAATAGGTGCATGTTATCAAGTTTATGATGATCTTCAAATTTACAGCGGCATATTACCTGCAATAGATGTGTTGAGTGCTCAGGCATTGGTTGGGGTAAGCCCTTTTCATCCCTTGATCTTCCGGGCTGCAACCATAAATCTTGTCTTAACGTAGAGGCTTCTGATTATACAATCACTCATCAATAATTTCTTGTTTTTCAATTTTACAGATCTTCTACTTCATCGGGTTTGCGTTTTTCTGCCTTGAATCAGTGGTCAGCATCTGGGTTATTCAGGTATCATCTTCCCTAATTTCCAAACTGATAAGATAAAATCTCTGGATCAATATAGTTTCCAAGGCATTAACATTTGAATTGGCCATTTGGTTTATGCAGCAAGTATACATGTACTTCCGAGGAAGCGGGAAAGCGGATGAGATGAGACGGGATGCTGCAAGAGGAGCCATGAGAGCTGCCATATGACGCATATGTGCAATCAATGATTGAAACCATTCCTTCTGAAGCATTGGTTTACACTCTTCTTCAGTTGCTATTTAGCTTCTTCGCTGATCCATTTTTTCTGGTTATCATCATCAGGCAGTCTTAAATAGGACAGTAGAGCTCATCTATTAATGTGTTTGTTCATATTTCTTACACACTTGCAAACCATTCATGGTTTGTTGTTATTTTTTTTATGTCTAAAAAAAATATCTCGAGTTTTGCTATGAATCATGTTACCCACATGCATTAATGCTTTTGAAAAGAATACCTCTATAAATTACAATCTTTTTATATTACTGTTTAGTAACGTTTAGACCACCATTATATAACCTTTTACTAGTGTGACCCTCTACTTATATTTCTCACGTGATTAAAATGATTGAAAGCATTTTATTTTATTTAACTTTTGGTTAATGCATCGTATCCCTTAAAAAAAATGTAAGCTTTAGTTTTTTTAGGCACGTGAATTTAGTGCAAAATGAGATATCTATTAGACAATTGTTAATCATGGAGCACTTTAGATGGTAAGAATAATTTTCGTCCCTTTAGTAAAGGATCAATGTACCCTTAAGAATGAGTATTACTTTTAGTCTTTTATCCTAGTGGGAATACAAGTTGGTGTCCACTTTAAAGTAAAGCTACTTATTTTTTTTTCATTATTACATTATTAATTATGAGCTTGCAGACATTGATACAATGCACCTAGATAGAGTCTATCAATTATGCTTTTGAGATTATCATTATGAATCTATGATTTACCCACTGACAAAGTATTTTAAAACATAATTAATCTTCATTGCTAACCAGTGTATACATATATGAATAAGAATCAACCGATATTTAAACAATTTTTTTTTTAGATTTAATTACAATAAATAAACTTTGATAAAATTGATGAAAAAGTTAATATGTATGTAAAGTTAATTAGTCTTCAAAGATATAAATAAAAGTAATGCCATGAGATTTAAAATACTATTATCTTAGAATTCTTCAGTACCATAATGTGATAAGAAAAAGAAAAGAAAACCTATTTAAACCAATAAAACTAGATTTGATTTGAATCCCTTGAATTAATAATAAAGTAAGCGATCTTATCTTAATCTAAGGAGCGGCTAGGGGCATAAACTTCTAAGCAGATGGTGAATAATAATTGGTTAAAGTTGTAATATTAGCCAAAAGCAAGGTTATTTTGGAGAGCACTTTAAAATTTATATAAGACCTATGAGTCCCCTTGTAGTTGTAACTTGTAGCAAACCAAACATTCTTGTTTTTCAGTTTACTACTCACTCACTTCTTCTTCTGTATTTTCTCATAAGACTTGACTCCGAGAAGCAGAAAATGGAAAGAAAAGGAAAAGACAACATGATCAACGGTGGAGATGGAAGTAGAAGAGGTAGCAGAGAACACAGTAGCCGTCCGATCCCAAAGAGAGGGCAAGTCAAAGTTGGGATCTTGCTTGGTTTTGCTAATTCTTTTGCTTCCATCTTTGGCTCCACGAGAAACTTCCATGGACCCTAAATTTAGTCTGTTGCTTCTCATTTCCCACAGAAATATTTTTATTTATTTTCAGAATTATTCTGTGGTTTTATTAGAGTGAGATTTCTTATTTAAGATTGGTGCTCTTATATTTAGCCTCTAGTTTGCTGAGTTCATTTTCATTTTGTCTTTTTATTTTTGTACAAATTGTATGTAGCTTCACTTGTTAAAATATATATTGTGGTCTTTCCTTTAGATTTCAGATTTCTTATTTATTTCTTAGTTAAAACTATTGCTAGGCGCCGGAAAGAGATACGAGTACAAACAAATTATATATCAGAGAAATAAACTAATTCTTGAAACGATTATCTATGAAACAATCATACAATGAAATAGTATTATTGAATTGTCATACGATCTAATCCTAATAACTTCTAATAACTAGTCCACAGGCAACAACTGTCAAATAGATTTATAGCTACTAAGAAAAGAATGTCCGATCATTCTTATTTAATTTTGTGAATTTGACCAAATAATCTCCTAAGCAAATGCTTTGATGGTACGGTATGATCCGGTTCGGTTCAAGTGGCAGCAACATCAGCATGATCATCACTAAAAACCCGGTTTAGTATCATGGCTAGTCTAACCCCTCCCTGAACTATTCTCTTCATCACTATTGGCAACCTTGTATTGAAATATTCCTCTGCAAAATTATTTACCGGGAATAAAAATTCCTTTAGATTTCTCATAAAAACTATATATCAGTCATATAACCAACAAAAAAATAGATTAATTAAACTTCATTTGGTTCTGTTCATTTTAAAACTATTTTTGTTTGCGTACAAGAAAAGAAACAACGTACCTGATAACGTTTCACCGGACTTCACGCCTTTGTAGCCCCATTTACAAGCTAACTGTAGACTCTCCGAAGCATATCTGCACATACAATATTTTATTGATATAGAGTATTTTCCGAAATTGGATTTTCTCCATCCAAACAAAACTAATTCACTTCAGGATCTCTAGTTTGCGATGTAGATATTTTAGTTTTCAGATGTAAACTTAATAAGAAACTGATCAATAATGCACTCGCATATAACAAAAGACCAATGTTCGAGTCTAAATCGTGTTACTTAGGAATCTCAACGAAAATAATTTATAACTTACTTGTGTGGACAAGCGATAAGATCATTGCATTCTGTCCACGAAGATAGATCGTCGTGCCATAATCCCTAATATATATGATAATCATTATATAAGTCACCAGTTAAAAAAAAAGAGTATGACACTTATATATATGTTTTATTACATTGGTGATGTTCGTCTCAAGATCCTCTTGGAGAAGATCCAAGTTTTTGTCGTAGTATTCTTTTAGAGCTGTGAGAATTATCTCTCTGTCCCATACCTACACATTTTGTTTCAATAATTAATACATTCTTTCTTTTTCATAATGAAATTTTAAGTTGTAAAAAAAAAAAAAAGTTGAAAGGGAAATAAAAAGAAGAAGCTTACATGATGTAGATTTGATTTATGTCTGTACCAACGTAAATTTATCGTGTTTCCTCCTTCGTCACTTGTGAATCCGACATGCATCGGCTTTTTTATATAAGACAAAATATAACTATGTCACAAATTAATCAGAAATAAATATCAAACAGACAAAGAAAGCTATACATAAGTGGAATGAAGAGGAAAAAACCTGATGAATATCTCCCATGAAGTGAGACAAGAACAAAAGAGCTTCGGTCATGTTATCTATTAGATTTTACAAAAAAAAAATCATATAATAATTCTAATTTAAAAATAGACAATTCTCTTAAATAGCACCAAATAAAAAAAAATTTCAAAAATAGCACCATTTTCATTTAGGCTAAAAATAGGATTTTTATTAAATGATAATTTTCTTATACAGCACAAATCCCCTAACCTCACTTTTTTAGGGTTTAGGATTTAGACCCTAAATCTTACTTCCTACCCCTAAAAATTATACCATAAATCCTAAAATACTTAACCCAAAACAACAAATTAAATTATTATTCTTTATAAAAATATTATTTTGGCTTAAATAAGAAAGTGTAATATTTTTGACACAATAACTTATTTTGGTGTTATTTCAAGGAATTTCTCTTTCAATAATTTCAGTCAAAAAAATATATCAAAAACCAAAGTTTGTTGATAAAAATTAGATATCCATATATTATAGTAAATAGGTAAAATTATGACTTACATCGACGATCAGATGTCCCTTCACCGTAATGCTGAAGCTGAGACGTGAAATTCTGGATTGCGCCATCCACACACATATCCTTCAACCCATTTTGATCATGACAGTCCCCTGTTTTTTAATATTAAATTTCATTTTTTTTTTTTTTTCGTAAAATATAGTAATATACCGTATAAGATACTCGAGTAGAATTGTAGTTAATTTATATATTTTTTAAGTATTTTAAACAAACAAAAAAGTTGTTTTAAAGTAATTCGGCTTTGGTTTTTGTAGAACTCGAGTTTTCGTTAACTCCGGTTCAACAGAAATATAACCGGTCAACTGGAAAATAGTGAACCAAAATGTGTCGGTTATGACTTACTGGAGTATTCGTAAGAGCAGGCTTGGTCGGGAGTGTCGATGTAATGGAGATGGCTAGTCCAACGGTATTTGTACCAATGTCGGATCTGGTCAGGCCACACACACAATGCCGATAAATCTCCTTTCACGTAATCCGGTAATAGATTCTCTACTACATGTGCCGGTCCTGCTTCTAAAAGCTTCTGTTCACACCTCATAAACACACACACAAACTTTTGTTATGATATCTACTAAAAATCTGTAAATTTGATATTGGCTTAGTATCCCAATAGTCTTGTTTGTATCCATGATCATCTATATGAGATATTAGATGTGATTAGTAAGAATTTTGAAAGGTTTTAACGGTTTTTGTAACACTTTAAAAGTTAATCATACTTTAAAAGTTGTAGGTGCGTCTCACTATATAAAATTTTAAAAAATTTGTTATTTCGGCATTAAGTTTTTATTATAAAAGTAAATGATAGCAAATACATATACTTTTATTTCATTATCCGCTCTTTTAAATCCTATTATATGGTCCAAGCTCCAAAGTGATTGACACAAACCGATAACCAAAAGACTTGATTCAAACACTAGATCATAATGAACATACCTGAGCAATTCTACATGTAAGAATATGACCTTCTTTGCTCCAGCTTCGGACAGAAGAAACCGAACACAAAACCAATACACCAAATACAAGAATCAACCTGGTGGATGATCTAAAAGCCGGTGCCATATCTTCAAACCTCAAATCTTATATAATGATCTATTCTTGTATAAGAATGTCTTCTCTATATTCTCTTGTTTCTTATACCAACTTCATAGAATTTGCAAAGAGAACATACAGAGAGATATTTTAAATAGAGAGACGAGAATAGACTTGCAAGTTAGTTTAATTACAAGCAACATATATGATGTTGAGTTTGTGTGCAAGCAAGACATTGCGAGTCTCATACGTTCCTCTTAAGGTTGACAATAGGAAAACACGAGATACAAACATAAGATCAGAGTCGTTTATTTAATTATTTATAAAAGCATATCCCATATTTGTAACAGCATCTTCCATGCCTGACCTATATTTATAGAGATCATTAAACAGTTTAATCAACTTATCATTAATTAGATATATTTTTTGGTCAGACAACTTATATCAATACCCGTTGAGACAAACTATTAGATTATATATTTTGAAATTTATAACAATGTTTTTCAAAAAGAAACTGTTTCTCGTTTGGCATTCTTTTAGAAAAGGAATTGTCAATAATATATGTCATTTGTTTTCCGTAAAAACTTTTCTATGACTAAACCAAAACCAAACCGGTCGAAACCAGTTGGGTTGGAAAACAAATAAGAAAAAAGTAGATATCCTCAACCATAATTATATTTTTCTCCGGCTGTGTCATGTAAAGACGAACGACTTCAGTGACTTTTAACCGGTCAATGATGAACAGCTTTTGGTCAAAATAAAATAAATTTCGTAAACAACAAATCTTCACTAGAAACCTCCATTGAAGAAGAATCGTTCCATCACAATACGGTGAAGTTGTCTACTTGAATCGTCTTCTTCGATAATCACCCACTTTGTTTGAATCAGGTTTGCCCTCTCACTACTTCGTCGTCTATATGTTCATCTCTACAAACTCAGTATAACAAAAAGCTTCGATTTTGGTGACCTTGAAGCCCGATTTAGCTGTGTCTTCGTTTAATTTGGAATCCCTAGGCTCATTCATGAATGATTTGATTCTGGGTTTTCACAGTATTAAGATCTGTGACCCAATTTTGAGTCCTCCTTGTTCAACTATTTCTGCTGTGCATATGAATTGATAGAGAAAGTATGCCAAACCAGTGAGCTTACTAGTTAATCACTATACAATCTATCATAACACTTTATAACTGTGCTAGCTGCTAAATATCTGATTGGATTTCAAAACCTTTTGTTCAGTTTTGTGGGAATCATGATGAGAAGTGTGTACTTAAACTTTTTTCCTTTGATGCAGAATGATTGACTTATCTACTCTATCTCCTGCGGAGATCACGGTGATGGGATCCGTGTTCTGTGTGTTGCTCTCGATGCACTTCACTATGCAGCTCATATCTCAGCATCTGTTTTACTGGAAGAACCCCAAAGAACAGAAAGCCATTATAATTATTATACTTATGGCTCCTGTTTACGCCATCAACTCTTTTGTGGGCTTGTTAGATGCTAAGGGAAGCAAACCCTTCTTCATGTTCCTTGACGCCGTTAAGGAATGTTATGAGGCACTTGTACGTTTTTCTTTTAGATTCTCACAAATCTCATTCCCCTATACTTTGTCTCTCTGTGTGTGGCTATATCTTCATTTGTTGTGATTGCTCTTTTTGTTTCAGGTCATTGCTAAATTCTTGGCTTTGCTGTATAGTTACCTAAACATATCGATGAGCGCACGGATTATCCCGGATGAAATCAAAGGAAGAGAAATCCATCATTCATTTCCTGTGACTCTTTTTGTGCCCCGCACCATGCATCTGGATCACCGCACACTTGAACAGCTCAAGCAATGGACATGGCAGTTTTGTATTATCCGCCCAGTGTGTTCCATCTTGATGATAGCACTACAGATCCTCGGGATTTATCCTGTGTGGTTAAGCTGGGTTTTCACCGTCATTCTAAATGTTTCGGTATCCCTGGCGCTGTATTCTTTGGTGATATTCTACCATGTTTTTGCCAAAGAGTTGGAGCCTCATAAGCCGCTTACAAAGTTCATGTGTGTCAAAGGGATCGTCTTCTTCTGCTTCTGGCAGGTACATACTTATCATCTAATGTTTCCTTTCTTCAATCAGCAAACTGTTTCTTATGAGAGCAATCGAATTTCGCTTCATTGCGCTGATAAAGACAACAGAGAGTTACATATATAGTCTCTAGAATATCCGAAGATGTTCTTACTGCTTTGTCTTATTTCACTGCAATGAATTAGTTATTAAGGCTTTCTTGTTAAGTCTAGCACAGGACTATATTAACTAGCGTAGAGGTTGGTTATACAGGGAATTGTAGCTTTGCCGGCCTAGCAATGGACCTTACATTGTTAGTTGAGAGCTAAAGCCTCAAGGGGAATTTGTTGGTCTAGGGTCTTGGATGCGCATATATCGTAAATCGAAGTCTTTGTATCGTTTACCGAACCAAAATCATTTAGAGCTCGTAGATTGGCTTGAGACAAACAAGGATCACCACTGCATTTGGTTTAGTAATTGAACATTCTGAAAGTTTAAAGCATTCATGTGTTTAGCACCTTGTTCCTCTTTTATCTTAGGAAGTCTCGGTATCTAGCAAGGAATGCTGATTTCGGTTTATTTTTGGCATCGGGGCTGTGTGTTGTGCAGGGAATAGTGCTGGAGATATTGGTGGGATTGGGATTAATAAAGTCGCATCATTTCTGGTTGGAGGTGGAGCAGATTGAGGAAGCTCTGCAAAACGTGCTTGTGTGTCTTGAGATGATCGTCTTCTCCATCATTCAACAATACGCTTTTCACGTTGCTCCATACAGTGGAGAAACCGAAGCTAAGATGAGAATGAACAAGAGGGATTGATTCTGATTTCTGAGTGAAAATACTCTTTTTCCAAATTTAGACAAGAGAAGTAAATGTGAATGTTATGGATGTTCTGTTACAAACACAATGATTATTAGTAATAATGTATCTTTTTGTTATTCTCATGGAGAAGAAAAGTTGGTTTTAATTATTCTATGTCCCTGCTAATAACGTTAATACTCCAAGGATAAGAGGAAAATATCTTACTCCCCAAATAGAAATCGATAAACTGTTATTATTTACTCGGAAAAAATAATATCTATTTGATTGACTAAAATATTACATTGTGAAAGTATAGATGAAATATCACAAGGTGAACTTGTCCGTGACTTTCTACTTTTGTCACATCTTTTTGTTCACTTGTTCTTGGACTAAAGAATATAATTTGAAAAAATTAAAAAACGTAATAACTAAACCGAAAGACCACAACGAGCCACCTCTTTGTCAAGTCTCATCGACGCGAACCTCTCATCGTTGCACTTTTTTATAAACGCTTCTATTCTTCGGTTTAGCTCCTCCCGACTCCGAGTCACCTTTATCTTTTTCACTTTCACCGGCGGTGGCGGCGGCATTGCCGGAGCTTGGTAATAGTTAGTTCTGTCTCTAAACGTCTCGGCTTTCTTTAAACCAGATTGTTTTGTCTCCTTCGAATCGCCATCTCCAAGTCCGAACGTGTCCGGTCTCCGGTAATAACTAGTCAACGGCAGCGCTGACTTCCCTTCCATTATCATCTTCCACGTGTTCTCCAGCGTCTCGTTCCGCCTTGGCTTCGCCACTTTCAACGCTCTCGTAGAATTTCGTTCTGAAAGATTATGAAACTACCCATTGTTAAACAGTGTTTCGGACTTTTATAAAATATCTACACTTTTCTTTTTTGTAAAATATAAAATATCTAGCTTGCATGACGTTACGTCGTTACCTGCTTTTATTTCCTTAAATATTTAATTAAATCTCTAACTTTTTTTGTTAAATTAAATATCTAACTTGCATGATGTTACCTGCTGGGCTGGCCTTAACCAGTTTCCGTTGGCCGATCCTAGCCGAAACCAGAGGCTTCTCAGCCGGAGGTTGATTTTCCGATATGGCCACCACCACTAAACACCTCATCTCCTCCTCTACCGTAACCGCAGCTTCTGTTAAACTCTCCTTCTCTTCATAAACAACCTCCGGCTCCTTAACGATGATAGACTGCGAATTTGCAGAAACGAAACCAAACTCCGCGTCCTTCGTCTCCGTCCGCCGCCGCAGAGTAGCTCGTTGGGCGGTCTGCTGGTGATCAGTCTGGAACTTATAGTCACCAGACTCACCACTGTAAGAAACCTCATAGTCTTTGCCGTCGTGGCTGGCGACAGCACTCCGGTAATACCTGGAAGAAACTCCGATAACGATGATGATGACGTTGGTGATGACGTAGAGATACGGCGGTTTCAGCCACGTGAGAAAGGAGCTCAAAAGGATCGGACCTTGCAAGAAATCTACTGCCACGGGAACGATGACCTTTAGATGCATAGCTATGGCCACGAAGCCAGTAGAAATTAGCACCGCCTTCATCCACGAGGCCATTTTTTTCTATTCTGTCACTGTCACTGTCACTCTCTATCTTCGGAATTATCGAGTGGTATTGTGGTCACGCTCTTAGCTCTGACTCTTTATTCTTTCCATTTATATAGGGAGGGGACAAATTGGATAGCTGATATACACCGTTAGATCTTGGTAGGTAGATGAACGGTCAGGATTTTTCCGTGTTATGAAACTGCACTGCACATCCCCATTATACAACAAAACAAGAGTAGAGAATAAACTTTTTTTGTTCTTGTCTTATTGACACGTATACCAAACTTCACGTGTTCACACTCATGCCTCCAATATGGCCTATATAATTCCTTATTTTTGTTTTCAATGGTTTCCCACGCTATGGCCACGCCATTTAGCCTTATATTGCCTTTTTTCCAGCATATCGCCAATATATTAACTTGAAAATATATAAAATATTTGAATATGTATTTTTTTTGTTAAAAATATTTGAATATGTATTGGTCGATAAAACAAAATAAAAGAATATATAGAGAGCGAATTTAAAAAGTTATTTTAGTAGATAGAAGAAGTTATACATTATTTTGTTTATTATATGTGATTTTGTATTGGATATATTAAAAAAAATTTACGATATCTAACACAAATATTTAATAATAATTTTTAATAATTTTAAATGATTAAAACAATAATATATTTTTAATATAGGACAATCAAGTAAAACAACACATTTTTTACATTAAAAAGTAAACTATCATTTAAAAATGGCTTAAATGTAACATCACTTTATATAAAAAAAAGGTACTAGTGTAATCTCTAGGTATTATGATGTTACAATAATTAGTAACTAATTTCCACCACAAAACAAATTAATTCATAATATCACCCCAAACGCATGTACCCTCTTTTTTATTTATTATGATACATTTATCTTTAAACAATGACATAGTACCTTAATTAACCAATATGTCACTGGATTGTTAAAATATGTTAAAATAAAAGTATTCATAACGAAAACCCACAAAGATATTTTCTTAAGATCTAAGGAGTAAAAACCGGCCAAGGTAGAGGCGTTGATTATTAGACTTGATATTTTATATTTTGTGGTGTTGATTGTAAGAATTGTCAAAAGTTTTTTTTGACTTAATCACAATAATATTATCCCGTACTTCATTTTCATCTGATTCACATCACATATCCAGTGCAAGAAAAAATAATAATATATTTTGTTCATACCGACATAAAAAAAAAAGCAAACGAAACTTCGTCGAAATACAAAACACGACAGTATCCAACTGCCCTGTGATGTAACTGTGGTGGTGACAGTGAGTCGCGAGTTGTCTGATGTTATCCCTTCATCCGGCCGTTAGATTTGACGGCGTAAGTGTTAAATTAACCTCTTAAGGAGAATCCAAGAAGATCCGTTAGTTGGACCTGTCCATATAGTTAAGCGACCGATGATACGATTGCAAGTAACGGTGACGTCAGCATCAAGAGTCGTTTATTTACCGCCAAAGAGTCGAAGGTGAATCTCCGTAACTGTCAAGTTCAGCGCTGAACCTAATATACCACGTGGCACGTGTCTATTGGCTCCAATTTTTATCGCCTTTACTTTTTAATACTCGAGCATTTGAATTAATTAACCAGAGGAATGGATGAATAGGAATATTTGTACGTACTAAACTTTGGGTGCTTTGTGCAACATTTCCCTTTTGGCATGGTAATCTCTAACCATTTCTCTAAAATATTAATTAGAACCTCAAAATATTATGTTTAGCTTAACATTCTACATACGTCTCCAACTTTTCAGATGACGTTTAACAAATTATAAATCATATTGTCAGAGGTGCGATTATTAACAGTATAAAAGCGGATTTTTCTAAGACGGCGGTTGTAAAGCCAAAGCCGAGATTATTGTCTTCTCCGTCTTATTTATATATATATATATAATTCTCTTTTTGGATATTTGAATCTTATTTGAAAAAAAAAAAGGAATTGAATTTTCTTATCGAGAAAGAAGAGCTACATTTTAAAATTTGTTTGGTCCCTAAACTAAGGACCTCCACAGTTGGACCATGACACTGATTGAACGAACAGAAGAACGCATCTCATTAGCCATCAGGTCAATTAAACAGTGCTAATATACATTGTGTAAAAAATTTCAATACCAATAACAAGTTACATTCATCTGTAACTTTTTTTTTTATTTAGTTTTTTATCTCTTTCGTTTCATTCCTATGTAAAGAAAACAAGACAATCAAAATAGTAAAAACGATTTATAATTCAGACGAAAAGCTAAACATCGCGTCTACGTTTAGCCACCTCTTTGTCCAACCTTAGCGACTCTAACCTCTCTTCCTTGCCCTTCTTTATAAACGCTTCGAATCTTCGATTCAGCTCCTCCTGACTCGGCGACACCTCCTTCTTAATCTCCTTCGGCAGCGTCACTGTCGGAGACTGGTGATAATTAGTCACGTCCCTGAACGTCTTTGCTTTCCTCAAGGCAGGTTTTACATCGCTGCCGCCAAGTCCGAACGTGTCTGGTCTCTGGTAATGACTAGTCAACGGCGTTGACTTTCCCTCCTCCGTTATCATATTCCACGTATTCTCAAAGTTCTCGTGCCGCTTCGGTTTCACCACTCTCAATGCCTTCTTTCTGTTACCACCTGCAGAATTACCAGTTTAACCCTCCACGGTTTATCTCTTCTTTTTTTACCGGTTGTTATTATAAGTCATCGTCGTCGACATAATAGTGTTTGAAATTTCAAAAAACTATCTAACCGTTATCTGGACTGACGTCATCATTTCCTTCAATTATTATATTATTTTTTGAAATTAAAATTTGAAAGTGACTACTCTAGTCTCCACAGTGTACCTTTGACCAGTTTCCGGTGGCCGGATGTAGCCAAAGACAGAGGCTTCTCAGCCGGAGGAAGACTCTCCAATTCTTCCATCATCGACGGCACTTGATTCCTCTCCGATTTCAACACCACAACAAACTCATCTCCACCGTTGATCACTCCTGAATTCTCCTCCATAACCTCCGTGACGAGGGTCGGCGGAGGAATCGTGGCCAGGAAATCGAAATCCGCATCCAGATTCACCTTCTCCTGAACATTATAGTCGTCACCGTGTAAGGTTTCGTTTTCTTCCCCATCGTTATCACCGATGCTTCGGTAATACTTGGAAGAAGCTATAATAATCGTGATTATGACGTTGATGACGACGAAGAGGTACGGCGGTTTCAGCCAAGAGACAAAAGAACTCCAGAATATGGGGAATCGCAATACGGCGAAATCTACTGCGGTAGGAATAGAAGACTTTAGAAACAGAGACATGGCGGTGGTTCCGGTGGAGATTAGCACAGCCTTGATGATGGTCGATGACACCATTTTCCCGATTTGGTCTTTTCTCGAATCTATCGACTGTTGATTTATATAGGTGGAGCTGATGGGGGAGCTAAGCTCTAGTTTAATATACACCGTTGGATCTACTAATCGGAATTTGGACGGTTGGGATATGCTCTATTTTGTCTTATTGTTGTCTCGAGCAGTTTTGCTTGGTGTTTTTGCCCTTGTGAAATTATTCAGATGACAAAAATCAAATAATAATGAACCATTTGTTATTTAACAGTAAATAGATCGGTACTAACAAGATTCTAAACATTACAAATTTGAGTAATAAATGTGATTGTTACTACAAAATTCAACATTATCCGAATGCAAACCGCAATTTTTTAACCGTAGAAACCGGTCCAAACACTTGAGAACCCAAATCATCAGAAGCCTAAAAGCCATCGCTTTCAAATGACAATGACAACAGGAACCTCCACTGCTACCGCGAAGTCTTGATCCCTCGAGCTTGTTTCTTCTTATCTCTCTTCTTCATAGTTTTGGTGCTTGACCGTTTCCTGTTCTGCTTCAAGGGTTTGGATTTCCTCACAGGCACAGGCTGCTTTACAGAGGCTCTGGCCGTGGAACCCGATTCTGTTGATTGAGTCTTGTCCTTGCGAACAGGCTCATCCTCGTCACGAGAAATCTCGCTTGTTGTCACGGTTACTTTCAGCTCGCCTGTATCATACATTGTTGTGCCTGTCAACCACAAAAGAAACACAGTAAATATAAGAACAAGGTTAGACAAGGCAAAATCATGTTAAGGCAAAAGCAATCAATGGAGAAAAAAATACACTCAATAATGCTTATATTGCAACTTCTCGATTCCATTGAATCAGCTTTCACGTTATGGGCACCAACTACTAATCATTGGGTGATTAAGACCTCTCTTTCACAGAAAAAATGTGAAATTTAATCACAATCAAAACTAATTTGATTTTCTGAAATATTACCAGAAGTGGAAGCATCAGGCTCTGCTTCTTCATCCTCTTCATCCTCTTCAGCTTCCTCATTTTCATTACCCTCAACATGACCCGCAACCATTAGCTCCTCCAATTTCCTCTGCAAAGCTCAGATACAAGATTCAGAACAGTTCCAAATAATTGGAGCTTGAGGCAAAGAATCAAAAATCTATATCATAATACAAATGACTGATCATTAACGCTCTCTAACGCATGCATCATAGAAACTAATTCGATTAACATTTGCAGTCAAAACAAAATAAACACTCCAATTTTCATAGAGTAATTTATAACGCATAGATGATGAATAACACAAATCAGAATGAAGAAAAAAAACAAAAGAGAAGTAAAAGTTTTATGCTCACCTTCTTACGGGCCTCGATTCGTTTCCGCCGCATTGCTTCCTCCTGCTGCTTCTGAGCTTCCTTTCTCCTTTTCTTCTTCCTCTTGTGAAAACCAGTCACAAAATCCCTAATTTCGCCAACAAAAAGTGATTAAAGATATCCAGACTGAATTTATATGACTGTGACTCCGATTATTGCGATTGAAATCAGTAGAATCATTATAGATTTTTGAAGATACCTGAGATCTTTCTCGTTAAATGAGACGGTGACGCTTTTGTTCTTAAGAGCTCTCTTCCCAATATGTCTGGCTCTAGTCGGCGGAGCCAATGAACCCGCCTCCTCATCATCCAAGTCTACAGTCATAGCTAGATGTTTTCTCTGATCGGAAACGAAGCGATTCAGGTAAAAAATTAGGGTTTGAGAGGTTTAATGAAGCCAAGTCGAAGAAGGAGAAGCAGGAAGGAAAAAAAAGTTGGACTTTTAATTGGGCTCAAGGTTCGGCCCAATATAAGGGTAATAGCGTCTTTTACGAGAGTAAGCTAATTTGGTTAGGAAAAAGTTATGCCATTGACTAATTTTGGACAATTACCAAAACTGGCTTGTGTCTCTCAGTCTAACAAAACAAAATAAACCTTCCAACAAAACTTAAGTTTTTCTTTTTCACTCAAAAAAAAAAATCTTCTTCGTACTCATACAGAGGACGACGATGGTGATGTTCATCATCAAACTCAATTGCTTTTGAACAAAACCATTATAAGAAAAAATAAATCGAAAAATTAAATTTCTTTTGTACAAAACTAAACAAACCCAGCCAGATAGGAAAAAAAAAAACCAGAGTAAAAATGAACGATTTATTCTCTAATTCATTTAAGAGGAACCAGGCTCAACTGGGCGATGTAGAGGCAGGTCACGAAACGATGAACCTCGACAAATTCTTCGAGGATGTCGAGAATGTGAAGGATGACATGAAAGGAATCGAGAGTCTTTACAAGAAGCTTCAAGACTCGAATGAGGAGTGCAAGACGGTGCACAATGCCAAGAAGGTGAAGGAGCTACGAGCTAAGATGGATGGAGATGTAGCTCAGGTCCTTAAGAGGGTCAAGATGATCAAGCAGAAGCTTGAAGCCTTGGAGAAAGCAAACGCTAATAGCCGTAATGTCCCGGGTTGTGGCCCCGGCTCGTCTACGGATAGGACTCGATCTTCTGTGGTTAGCGGTCTCGGGAAGAAGCTCAAGGATTTGATGGATAGTTTCCAAGGTCTACGTGCTCGTATGAACGCTGAGTATAAAGAAACCGTAGAGCGCAGGTCTTTGTTTTTCCCTAGGTTTCTTATATTGCAAGCTATTGTTCTTGATTGTTTTCTTGGTTTGCAAGTTATGTAATTATGTTGGAATCGGTGCAGGTATTTCACGATAACAGGAGAGAAAGCGGACGAGCAAACAGTTGATAACTTGATTGCAAGCGGTGAGAGCGAGAATTTTCTCCAAAAAGCGATTCAAGAGCAAGGAAGAGGTCAAATCCTAGACACGATATCTGAGATGCAGGAGAGACATGATGCAGTGAAGGAGATAGAAAAGAATCTACTAGAGCTGCACCAAGTTTTCTTGGACATGGCGGCTTTAGTGGAAGCGCAAGGGCAACAACTGAACAACATAGAGAGCCATGTGGCAAAAGCGAGCTCGTTTGTGAGAAGAGGGACTGATCAGCTCCAAGACGCGAGGGAGTACCAAAAGAGCTCGAGGAAATGGACTTGTTACGCCATCATCCTCTTCATCGTCATCTTTATCCTCCTTCTCATTCCCCTTCTACCTCACATAATGCTCATGTTGAAGTAGTGAATTTGCTGGAGAGTTGAACAGTTGATTCTCAAAATAATCTCTTCGCTTGTTTGTTTTTCCTCTTTTTGGAAAAAAAGTTGGAACGGGATAGTTAGATTACGGTGAAACCATGGAAAACAATTTGGAGAGATTTTTGAAACACCGGTTTGTTATTATTATTGTAAATCTTTTGACATCTTTTTTTTCTCTATTATCTCCATCTTTAGTGTCTATGTGACAATGTTTTGAATGATTGATGTTGATATGTTAGACTAAAGTGTATGCATTGTAAAGAAAGGTAAATTAATGTAAATTAATATCTCAAACCTATATATATATATATATATATATATCGTTAGGAGCTTATAGCACACG
>VBRH01000131.1:347388-359902 GCA_014578085.1 Cardamine resedifolia
TATTTAAGTACAAGATATCGTTTTTACAATATTAAATAAAATCCTCTATAAAAGTCTTATGTGTCAATCCCACAATTACCCTTAGCTTTTTTATTTTTCATTTATTTTTTACACTATTAGTGTCCTTTTCTTTTCCAAAATTCATATTTTTAAATTTTAATTCACCAAAATTAATTGACCGTTGAGTCTCCGACGTGGCAAGCTTATTTGAAACTAAAAAAATCAAAATAATGAGAATGATGATTCCTACGTGGCAGGCCAACTTGATCGTTGGGTTCTCTTACGTGACCAATTCCTTGTTAAAAGCAACGGCTCTCTCTTATTTTCTCTCACACTCTTCTCTCTTTTTCCTAGATTTGTGCGCTTTACTCTCTCCGATCATTCTTGACCCTCTCCGGTCAATCTCACTCTCTCCTTTGCGAATCCAAGCTACAGAGGTAAAATCCAAATCCTTTTCACTTTCTTCTTTCTGGTCTGTTTTGTTGCATATGAAATTAGGGTTTTGGGATTCAATTCACTATTTTTCTCCGAGCTTCATAAGACTTCTAAGCCCCGTACGTTTTGTAAATTATGTGTAGTTGGTCTGTAATTTGATAATTGATTCTAACAAGTTTGGTGTTACACAGCTAAAATCAGGACAAAAGAGAATGATGGACTTGAGATGAGAGAGCGTAGTTTGGATACATACATTCACTACAAAAAAACATGTTATAACCAACGGTCATTTCCGTCAGAAATCTGACGATCATTTCCCTCGGAAATGACCGTCAGCTATAGGGCGTCAGAAATCAGAAATCTGTCGGGAACCCATCAGAAATTTTCGATGGATTTCCGACGGAGTTCCGACAAACATAACCGTCGGACAATCCGTCAGAAAACATCCGACGAAATTCCGACGGGTTATCGACGGAAGTGTTTCCAACGGCCTTACATGTGTGTAACCGTCGGGAAACTTTACAAAGACTTGTTGCTTTGGATTCGGAAGATATGTTGCAGTTGTGATCATGGACACTATTACTTGTGCAATGTTTGGTCTGTCAATAGCTTGCTGTTCGATGCAGAGTAGACCAATCTGAACACATCGAGCGACTTCAACTGGAGAACACGAGCTGCTAATATCTTGATCCGGCAGATCCACTCCACCGCTCTCGAGCCAAGTGTATTCCCATGTGTCCAAAAGAGCTCTCCAATTCAGATCTGAATGTATGAACAAAATCTTATTTTGATAAACTGAAAGCACTGAGACCAATGTCTCCTCTAAGATATTGCATTGTCTTTTCTTTGAATATGCATTATAATAAACCGAAATGATGACTCATGTTTCTCGCTACGAAAGAGAGAAAATGCAATCTTGTCACCATATAAATAAATTGGAATACTTTATTCTAATTTAAAACTTTATCTTACATCAACCCTGTCCATGTCCAACAGAAGCCTTTTTCTAGATAGTACATAACATATATCTTAATGATTTGAGTTTTTCTATTTTTTTACTCTCTGTAGCATATAATCTAACAGAAAGAAAACTTTTTCCGCTACAAACACTTTTCAGCTTTCACATGCTAAAGAAACGAAAAATGAATTAGATTTTTACCTGGACGCTTCTAAACGAGACTTTGCTCACATATCATCATCATTCGTGATCAGCTTATACCTTGTTTTATAATACAGCAAGTTGTAGCTCTCTACGAGTGCTTGTTCATCTCACCAGTAATCTCCGCACGAACAAGCACCGTTCCTGAAATGGTGAAACCTTTGCATGTCCCGCACAATAATTTCCCGTTTGGTCACAAGGGAAATGTACTTAGTAGCATTGTGACAGTCAGCACAAACCCGCAGGTTCTTTCTTACGTGAATAGTTGTACCTGCACTTGTATTCAGCAATCCAAAAGATATAGCCAGCTTCTCGCTGTGGCTACTCAGCAACTGCTCCTTAACATCATCTTCCACGCCTAGGATTAAATTCGTGTCAGGAACATAACCAGCTTTTTTGATTTTGCACATCAGCTTCTCAAGAAAAGCATAAATCTTCTTGGAATTGGGATGGGCTGTGCTTCCAGAGAAGAAGCTATGCACCTCGTTCTTTATCTCTACCATACTGCAGCCAGGAGTTTTGCGCAGACCCTGTCTCAACATTGAAACTCTCACTTGTCCCACTTTTTCCCACATTGAAGCTGCACGATATATGTTTGCAAGAAGCACATGATACCCAC
The DNA here is from genome assembly GCA_014578085.1 of Cardamine resedifolia. Classification (NCBI taxonomy): domain Eukaryota; kingdom Viridiplantae; phylum Streptophyta; class Magnoliopsida; order Brassicales; family Brassicaceae; genus Cardamine; species Cardamine resedifolia. The sequence continues at coordinate 349,602 of VBRH01000131.1, forward strand.
CATCATCCGGGCTCAACTCAAACAATCTCTCTGCTGCTTTCTCAGCGAAATTCACATTTTTATGAATCTGGCAAGCACCTAACATGGCACCATATACATTTACAGCCGGCTTAAGGGGCATCTGCATAATAAAGTCCCATGCTTCATTCAACCGTCCAGCTCGACCTAGAAGATCGACCATGGCTCCATAGTGGTCCATCGATGGTTCTATGTTGTACTTTTCCTTCATCATATGGAAGCATTTTAGTCCATCCTCCACCAAACCCGAGTGACTGCAAGCAGAGATAACAGAAAGAAACGTGACACCATTTGGTTTGATGGTGCCTTTTTGCATTTCTTCAAACAACTCCAGAGCAGCTTCCCCAATACCATGTGTCCCGTATCCATCTATCATTGCATTCCATGTTGTCACATGACGATCGCACATCATGTCAAAAATCTTTCTTGCAGTCATAATAGCTCCGCATTTCACATACATGTCGATTAGAGCCGTTGTGACAAACACGTTGTTGTCCACACAATTTCGCATAACGACCCCGTGTATCCACTTCGCCTGATGTGTAACTGACAGCTCTGCAAGAGCAGTTATCACACTCACATAAGTAAATGTATCCGGTTTCATGGTCTCAGCCCACATCTCCCTGAAGTAATTCAATGCTTCGACTGGGCGTCCATTCTGTGCAAATCCTAATATCATTGCGTTCCAAGATACGAGGGTTCTGGTATGCAATTTCCCAAATATAGAAGCTGCAGTATCAACATCCTTGCACTTGCAATACATGGAGATCAAAGAGTTCACTACAGAAACATTTCTATCAAGATCCAACTCAACCGATAACTTATGGATGAATCTTCCTCTCTCAAGGTCCCCTAGGTCAGCACAAGCATGCAAAGCACCCATGACAGATACATCAGTGGGTTTCACTCCTTCGTCCAACATCTTCTGAAAAATTACCATTGCCTCTTTAGGATTCTCATTCTGCACATACGCATCAATCATTGAATTCCATGAAACAACATTCCTTTCTAACATCCCATCAAAGAGCTGTCGAGCGGTTTTCAGAGATCCACATTTTGCGTACATGTCAACCAAAGCAGTGGAGATATTAACAAGAGAATCAAATCCAGCTCGCAACGCAAACCCATGAATCTCCTTGCCAATACTCATCAACCCCAAAGCAGATACCGCAGGCAAAACAGAAACAATGGTGATAAAACTAGGCTTCAAATTCTCCTCACACAGTCGATAAACCATGTCCAAAGCTATCTTAGCCATCCCATTCTGAGAATACCCAGCCACCATTGTATTCCAAGAAACCAAGTCTCTCTCAGGCATTCTATCGAACACCTTACGGGCCTCATGTATCTGCCTACACTTGGCATACATATTCTCAAGCCCAGTCATGGCAAATAAATCCAACGAAAATCCGCTCTTCACCAACAACCCATGAATCTCTTTTCCCATCCTAAGATCCGCCTGGTCTCCGCAAACTTTCAGGAGATAGGTGAAGTTATACACAACTGGCTCTACATCATCATACCTCATTCGAACAAAAAATTTCACAGCTTTATCCAAATCCGAAACTTTAGCATACCCTTTAAGCATAGTGTGATAAAGAACATCGAGCTTATCATCAATCGGGTCAAAAACACGAGCAGCCTCAACGACGCTGCCATGGCGACAAAACAAACTAACAAGCTTCGTCTGAAACAGATGCTCCTGATAAAGACCATTCTTGAAGACGAGTGGGAGAATGTGACGAAGATCTTTCAGAGAAGAGCATCTCTCGAGAAGAAGAGCCACTGGGTGCTCGTAGACATTAGCTGGAATGTAAGTTCTTGGAGCAAGGAAATGACGATGGTGAGATGATATTGGCGAATTAGGGATTTGAGGAACTGTAGAGACATGCACCAATTGCGCGCTCATAGTTTTGTTCTGCAAAATCAAAATCCTCAATTGACAATTTCCTTCTCATACAGGTCTCATAATCTTTTCCTGATTCTAAGTTTTGTCCTAAACGAACAAAACAGAAGCAGACATTATCGTTAATGTCTGGATTTCGTTGATTTGACAGTGACATGAGCTAATTTCGTGTAAGAAGATGAAGTGAGTCACCTTCATCTCGAGCTATTGATTCCACTCGTTTTAAGGTGAATAAGACCAAGTCGTAATAGACGGGCCAATTTTAGTCAATGGAACGTACAAAGACCGTTGTTAATTAGAAAAAGAAAAATGATGCATCTTGCATCATCAGCTAAGGACAACAGTGCCACTTGACTTGACCCTTCACTATAACAATATTTGGACTTTTCTCTTAAGAATTTAATGTTCACAACACCATATCACAGATTGATTCACTTAACTCAAGACCCTACCATTGTTAAATGCTACGTTTGATGCTGATATTTTGCTATATATAGATCGGTTGTGTTTGGTTCTTTTTCAGAAAAGATAATAAGAAAACGAAAACTACTATACTGAAACTGGGAAGTTTTTGTTATTGAGAAGCTATATATGAGACTTCATGAGAGCATGAGTCCTTTTGTTCTTGTTCTTTTTCTCTCACTGTTTTGCATCTTGTCAAGTGTCTGTCTTGCTCAGGAAAGAGCTTTCTTTTCCGGCAAGCTCAATGATTCCGAGACGATAGTCTCCAGCTTTGGCACGTTCAGGTTTGGTTTCTTCAGCCCTGCTAATTCCACAAGTAGATATGCTGGTATATGGTATAACAGCATTCCTATACAAACTGTGATATGGGTTGCTAACAAGGATAAGCCGATCAATGACTCCTCTGGAGTTATATCCGTATCTGAAGATGGAAATCTAGTAGTTACGGATGGTCAGAGCCGTGTTCTGTGGTCAACTAACATCTCTACTCGAGTCCGTGCCAATTCTACTGTCGCTGAGCTTTTGGATTCCGGGAACCTAGTGCTGAAAGAGGCGAATACTGATGCGTATCTTTGGGAGAGTTTCAAGTATCCTACTGATTCTTGGTTGCCAAATATGTTGGTTGGGACAAACGCAAGATCTGGAGGAGGGAATGTCACGGTAACTTCTTGGAAAAACCCTTCGGATCCTTCGCCCGGGAGCTACACTGCTGCACTCGTTCTTGCTGCATATCCAGAGCTCTTCATTTTCAACAATGATAATAACAATGCTACGGTGTGGCGCAGTGGCCCGTGGAACGGTCAGATGTTTAACGGTCTACCAGATGTGTATGCAGGTGTCTTTCTTTATAGATTCATAGTTAATGATGATACCAACGGATCAGTCACCATGTCATATGCTAATGATTCAACTTTGAGATACTTCTACATGGATTATAGAGGGTCCGTGATCCGGAGAGATTGGAATGAGGCTAGGAGAAACTGGACAGTCGGGTTACAAGTCCCGGCAACCGAGTGTGACATTTACAGGCGGTGTGGCCAATTCGCAACCTGCAATCCCCGGAAAACCCCGCTTTGTTCTTGCATAAGAGGGTTTAGGCCAAGGAATCTCATAGAGTGGAACAATGGCAACTGGAGTGGTGGATGCACAAGAAGGGTCCCTTTACAGTGTGAAAGACAGAACAATAATGGGAGTGCTGATGGGTTTTTGAGGCTGAGGCGAATGAAATTGCCTGACTTTGCAAGAAGATCAGAAGCCAGCGAACCAGAATGTTTAAGGACTTGTTTGCAGACATGTTCTTGTATAGCTTGTGCTCATGGCTTAGGTTATGGCTGCATGATTTGGAATGGTAGCTTAGTTGATTCGCAGGAGTTGTCAGCTAGTGGAATGGATCTTTATATCCGTCTTGCACATTCAGAAATCAGTTGAGTATTATTATTCCACAACTTTTTCATATTCTTACTTTAGTGATTGCAGTTTTACTAACTCTGTTATTTCTTGCCAACTCTCTATCAGAAACCCAGGACAGACGACCTGTTATTATCGGTACATTATTGGCAGGAGGTATTTTTGTTGTGGCAGCTTGTGGTCTTCTGGCGCGAAGGATTGTTATGAAGAAAAGAGGTCAGAATTTAACTAAAATTATGCTTGCTTCTTATAAGCATTGGACCTTTTAGTTTTAATAAATATCTTGGATTTGTTCTCAGCTAGAAAGAAAGGAACAGAAGCAGAGCAAATTTTTAAGAGAGTGGAAGCTTTAGCTGGTGGTAATAAAGGAAAGTTGAAAGAGTTACCATTGTTTGAGTTTCAAGTGTTAGCTGCAGCGACTGATAATTTCTCTCTCAGAAATAAGCTCGGACAAGGTGGTTTTGGTCCTGTTTACAAAGTAAGTATGACTCTTAAAGGGTTATAGCAATAAGTCTTTCTGCTGGGAAACAAGGTTTCAAAACTCTTGGCATTTTTTGTTGTTGCAGGGGAAGTTGCAAGAAGGGCAAGAGATTGCTGTGAAGAGGCTGTCACGAGCATCAGGACAAGGGCTTGAGGAACTTGTTAATGAAGTGGTTGTGATTTCTAAGTTGCAACATCGGAATCTTGTGAAGTTACTTGGTTGCTGCATTGCAGGAGAAGAAAGGATGTTAGTTTATGAGTTCATGCCCAAGAAAAGCTTAGACTTTTATCTATTTGGTAATTTATTGTTTTGTTTTCAAACTCTGTGACAATGTTATCTCCAGGTCAATTAACAGAAGCTAATGTGTTGTTCAGACTCAAGGAGAGCAAAACTTCTTGATTGGAAGACGCGGTTTAACATAATCAATGGAATATGTAGAGGTCTTCTGTACCTTCACAGAGATTCTAGGCTGAGAATCATTCACAGAGATCTAAAAGCTAGTAACATCTTGTTAGATGAGAATCTGATTCCGAAAATATCTGATTTCGGGTTGGCCAGGATTTTCCCTGGGAATGAAGATGAAGCAAACACCCGAAGGGTCGTTGGAACATAGTAAGCAACTCCATTCTAACCATATGTTACACCTTTTCTTTCTATAAAGATAGTAATAAAACCGAAAAAATAAATGTATCATGCAGCGGCTATATGGCTCCTGAATATGCAATGGGAGGACTGTTTTCAGAGAAATCTGATGTTTTCAGCTTAGGAGTGATACTCTTAGAGATTGTCAGTGGAAGAAGAAACTCAAATTCAACTCTTTTAGCTTATGTAAGTCTACCAAACTCGTTTAAGTTACTTAGCTCTCTTCAGATTGTTCTCAAGTTCTAAAAGCTTCTCTGTTTTATAGGCATGGTCAACCTGGAACGAAGGGGATATTAATGGTCTGGTGGATCCTGAGATCTTTGACCAACTCTTTGAGAAAGAAATACGCAAATGCATTCACATTGGGCTTTTGTGTGTGCAAGAAGCTGCTAGCGATAGGCCAAGTGTTTCTACAGTGTGTTCGATGCTCAGCAGCGAGATTGTAGACATCCCAGAACCGAAACAGCCTGCTTTTATAACAAGGAACGGTGTTTCAGAAGCAGGGTCCTCTGAGAACAGTGACCTTAAAGCCTCTATCAACGATGTCAGCATCACCGAAGTCACAGGACGTTAGAACCCGCAGAACCAAAATGCATCTGTATTTCACAAAACTCTTACAAGCGTTGCCAGGAATATACCATCTATCTAGATGGATGGTTAGGTCTCATACATGTAGTAAAGTACAAGAAGTTCTTTTCATATAACAAATTCCCACAGCACGAAATCGAATATAAAAATCAAGAATCATTTCTCTTAAAAGAAAAATCTCTTAAGCTTTTGCTAGTCCTTATTGGAGGAAGTTCCACAGAAGTAAGAACATGACTTTTCTCCGAGCTTTCTTTCCCACGAGAATGATGCGTGGAAGTTTCAGCTTCTTGGTGTTGAGACTCAGGGTCCCAAAACTGGTGTTCATGATGACTAGAGTATCTAGGAGAAGGAGAATTTGGGTAATCGCTTCGGTTATTGAAGTTGTGAAGGAGATGGATTGGAGATGAGCCATGTGTTGGTGTGGTAGGACGGCTGGAGTAAGGTGTATTTGATTCAGAGTGTCTTCCGTGTTTAGTCTGGCTCTTCGCTGTGTGATGCCACTTCTTTAATGCCGTGGCTACTCTCTCGTTGAATACCGTTGGCTTCATTTTAGTACCCATCTACACACATTTTTTCATTAAAGACAATGTCAAAAACTAAGATCATATCGAAAACTCGGTAGTGATGGCACTCAATGTTGTGTAGTACCTGAGTAACAAGAGCATAGAGTGGAAGAGTAACATAGCTGCAAAGTATCTGTACAACAGCACTGCAAGATTTATAGAAAAAAAAAAAGGGTTATAACTTTGTCAGTCAGTTAAGGACTAACTCTCAGATTCAACAGTGAAAGATAATGTTAGCTTACCCAATTACAATTCTAGTGACCACATCTACATTACTTTCATGGAAACAATTCTTGAGATTGAATTCATACTGCAAATACCAAAAATTCATGACATAACAATTAGTATGGCCCCAAGACAGCAAAATTTGGAAAGAAAATGAAATGGCTCGCGCTTACCGTACTCCAGGCAAAGAAGGCAAGTTGAAATGCATTCTGCAAAGTGAAGGATTAATTTTAGTACTCATGAGTTTATTCTACCGTTAGGAGCAAAAACAGAAAGAAGTGGTGAAGGATATTGTATTTGTACCGTAAAAAGGACCAAGTGGATTAGGAAAAGCATAAACCGTGGACGGTCAAACCAGAAGAGATCATCACCAGGCTGAACCACTGGGGCGCCTCTCACCACATCACCTTTCTCTTGGATTCTTAGACCCAATTTGGTTATTATGACTTGAAGCTTTGTTCCAACTATTAGAATCACCTGCAGATTACATTCATTCGGTTTAAAAAAAGGTGGCAAGAGGACAAAATCGAAGAAATGTTTCTCGGTTTTAAAAGTTTTTTTATTTTACTTACGATTAGTGGAATGAACGGTAACCAGAGGTAAGAACGTAGTCCTATTTCAAAAGCAAACCGATGTTAGTATTGTGCCAATATTGATGCAGCTAAGACATAATTTGCGCGTTACCATTTGTATTTGTCAAGAGGAATAGCACGGCTATAAACCAGATAACAGGACTGCATAAAGTTAGTAAAGATTCAGACGAAATATCCAAATTGGCTTTTCTCAGATTATTATTAAAAAAAAAAGAGTGAATATTAGACCCAAACCTGATTTCAACTACAGTTTTGAAGTCTTCCTCTAATGATCTCTGAATATATTTGCGGAAATCAAATCTAGTTTCAGTCCCAGGAGCAAAATGCGCCTGTTAAAAACGTTAGTTAGATCATTGTCTTGAGAGATAAGTGTTTCTAAGTTGTAAGAAACAAAAGATAAAAATATAAAAATATATATTATTTACCATGATGAAACCATGTCTTAATGCTAAGTAATCAACTTTGGTAACAGATCCAAAGAACTGTCTGAAGAAACACACAATCCATAGCGTAAAACTCGTCTTGCTCCAGAAATTGAGATGTCTTCTCCCGAAAGATGTGTCCCTCGCAAACCTGAACCTCTCAGGATCTGCATAACAAAATAATTACGTGACAGTAAAATTTCCCATTTCTGTCTGTCTTTTTAAATTTGATCAAATACTCAGAGATTTAATACCGTTGGAATACTGATACGCTATTGTCTTTGTCTCTTCCTCCCACGACTTCCACCTCCTCATCTACAATAGTCGAAGCAAAACCAAAGTTAAAAATCTTTTGCATACATTTCTTGCCTTAGCCACTGCAGAATTCACAAGAAATGTCACCTTAGTCTTTCCCAGAGCATAAGTAACGATGCAGTAAATAACATGAACCACCGCGAGCATGAAGATGAATATATGCAGCTGGTGGACTCCATAAGCAGATACAAAAGCCACTTTCCCCTGACCAAACCAATCAATCATTGATCGGTTTTTAGTTACAAGTTGAAAATGATTTGTGTAACACGAAGATGAATATATGGGAGATTGGTTATTAATTAGTTACCTTCTCGGCGCATTTGTCATAGCCTTTGGCTAAACTTCGTCTAGGGATATAATAAGATTCAGCTAACTCAAGAAGAAGTCTTCGACCGGATTTTTCACCATCATCTTTTTTTCCGGTGTCTTTCTTGCCGTATTTTTCTTTTTCTTCATCGGCGCTGCAAGGGTGCATTGTTGATGCAACAGTCTTGGGGATGCATATATTTGAGATTGGTGTTTGTCCGATTGTTAGGAGTAGTGATATGAATCCCAATAGCATAAGCTCTAAACGAAATTTAAGTAGACAAATATAAGAAAGCTTGTTAATGGATGGATTACGTTAAGTTGAGAAAAATGTTTTTGTGTTTTTGATTTTTACCTGCTTTGACCTTTTCAAGAGCTTCAAAAAGAGCCTTCTTGTGCTTTTTTTTCAACCACTTTTTTGGTATTGGAAAACAAAGAGAATAGATTCACAAATTTAGTAGAGGTAGTGATAGTCAAATGAAAAACAGTTTAAACCGGAAAAAAAAAGAGAGGAGAAGATAAACAGAGCAATAACTAAAGAAGAAGAAGAAAAAAACAGATCAAGAACATAAAACAGAGAAACCTGAAAAACTTACGAAGATTGAAAAAGAAAAAAAAAAAAATTCGCAAGAAGAAGAACTTATAAGAGAAAACAAACAGAGCAAGAACACGAGACTCGGGAATCTTACAATATATAGAAAGTGAAGAAGAGTTAGTAAAAATAAGAACAAATCTGAGGGACTTACAGTTCCAAGTTTTTGAATCGAATGTTCGAGAACAATTGAGATAAATAGTAAGACGAAGCAAACCACAGCGACTGCCCACGTAGAGGTCTCCTCTAAAGTCCGCTCTTTTACTTGGCTCGCCATTTGAGCTTATTTTTAAGAAAGAAAAAGAAAAAAAGATCCCCAAAATGACTCTTCTCTTTCCAGAGATCTCGTCTATTTTTATATAATAAGAGAGAGAGACAGGAGACAGGGTTTCGTGTATTAATATAGAAAGAAAAAAACACAGTTGTGTAGAAAATGAAAGATGACGAAAGAAGGAAGAAGAAGTACAAAGATGAAGATAAGACTCGTAATGAGAGACTGTGAACGAAAGGCTTCTCCGACGACTTTTGGAGAAGCGGTCAACTGTTGAATTTGTATATGTTCCTCATGTGACGACTATAATTATCACTCTAATCAAAGCCCACTGGTTGTTGTAGTGGAGTGCGAAGCAGCTATTGAATTGACTGGCAATGAAACTCCTTTAGTAGCCGCATCAAAGGACAACGAATCGGAATATGAAACAATAGCTGCAAATACAGTCAATTCTATAGTTGAAGGAAATCACATTTTTTATCCTCTGCTGGTTTGTGTTCTTTTTGGTGCTTTCTCGATTACTTTATTTCTTTTTTATTTCATTTATTATTATTCCTTATGGGCTCAATCATGTTCTGTTTTCAGTTCACTTCACATCTTTTCCAGTTTTCGATTCATCAAAATCTGATGGAACAAGTTTGGTAAGAAAAATTATTATGGTTTATATTTTTTTTTATTATGGTTTATATTTGAAAGCTACCTTTGATAATATGGTTTATTCCTTTATCAACAAAAATTTAGATTTTCATGTTTACGTAAACTAGTCATCTACAAAAGTTAGATTTTAGTCAATTTTGTTAATTACTACTATACAAAAGTTATGTTATCCATCTATAACAAATTATTCGAAAACAGCCTGTCCAGTGAACAGAGAGCCATGCTCTCTAATTAGTTAAATACAGTATCTAATTTTGTTAAGCGGAAAATGTTGTGAAATTAGCTGACTTTCCGTTAGCCATCAATGTGTTTTTTTTTTTTGGCCTTCTCCATCAATGTGTTTTTAGGCTAATTCAATGACATTAGCTGTAATAAGAGTGTTGCGTACTTGACTCGTAATTAAACAATATTGATTCCAAAATTTTATCCTAAAAATATAAATAAATAATATTGATACGGACAGAGACAAAGATTAAACATCTAAAGGGACATCTAGTAAGTAGGTAGGGTAAGTTGTAACAAGTGGACATATTTTATCAAAAACAAAAGGACATATTTTGAATATAATAATATCAAAAGTACTTTTTATATAAATATAATATCAGAAAAGTTGACAGAAATTTCCGAGGAACCAATTATACATGTTTATAATTTTTCCTCTTCGGCGATACGTTTAGAATTTAAATTAATCCATCACATTGCACAGACATCAAAGGCATTATTAAAAAATGTTTTTTTTGTCCATTGGTTTTTTTTTATTTTATTTTAATAGGATAGCTAATCCACAATATAGTCCATTCGGCGATACATTCATTGCCAGTTACTACTACTATCATAAAAAAAAAAAAAAAAA
>VBRH01000131.1:359951-377935 GCA_014578085.1 Cardamine resedifolia
CTACTACTAGTCTATATTCAACTCCTACACTACATGCCAACATACGTACAAAGATCCGAACTTTGCTTCGTATCAATAATCGATTCTTATTGTTTATGCGTCTTCTCTTTGTTGCCGGTAATGCTTAGAAGTCGCCGTTTTTACTTCTTTAACCATCATCTCCTTGCGGTTTTGGCTCTCAATTGTATTTTGGTTTTGGTTTTCGACCAAATCTTTTTAACACGAAATAATAAGCAATTTAAAGTAAACCGACCTAAGAAACCAAGTTGCGAAACCTTCGATCTTAATCCAGATTTTGAAACCAAATCCTCAAAAACCCCCAAAATCCAAAACTCATAAACCCTAACCCATTTTTCCGATCTTCTTTACGCAACCGGTATAGAAGCCATCACCCACCACACACAGTTCTCCCTCCAACTGTCTCTCTTTCTAGCTCTCTCCGCTTTCTTCCATTAATATCGTCCTCCTCTGTATAGTCTCTTGTGATTTTTAGTAGCTGGGTACGAATTTAATCTCCATATTTTTTCTAAAATCATCAACCTTTCCTATCATTTTATGAGAAAAAATGCATCCAATTGCTTCGGTGTTTGAGAAAGTGAAGAGCTTTACGAAATCCAGCCAGGACTTAGTCTCCCGCCATTTCGGCATCCATGAGAATCCTTCTCGCCAGAATCCGGTATTTTCATCCTTCTCCTTTACTCACTCCTTTGTTCTTAGAATCAGTCTCTTGTTCAACTATAGTTTCAATAATGTGATTCATAATTTGTGTTGGTTTTGGGAATTGTTTTCAGATTGATATCTTGAAGCGATTACAAAGAGAAGCATTTTCGGATTTGATGAAACTTAGAGATAGACAAGAGAAAGTGGAGAGAATCATAACCTCGTATAAATTATCAAAAGGAGGTCCCTTTCAAGAGACTAGTACCCATGTGAGAGGTGAGGTTGATGTGCTTGGAGCAATTTTGCTGATGGGAAACACTGACGAGGACGGTTTGAATGGAGGACTCGGTAGAGATGGAGCCAGACCTGGATTACTTTCTAGGTTCAGGTTTGAAACCAGCCTTAGGGAGACAGATAAGCTTGTGGCTGAGCTCGTTGCTGGATACAAAGGGGAAGGAAATCACACTGATGTTTCAGGGAGTCAGTTGTCTTTATCCAAAGTTTTCTACAAGGCAGATATTAATGATTGGTTCTCTGCAGTTGCTATTCCTGTTGGCGCACATTTCAGAGACGTTGATGCTGCTGTAGTGTCTTCTTACCAGGTATTGGTTGTACTTTTGCTTTTATATTCTGTATTCAAAATTGGTTGGATCATCTTAAACACAAAAGGGTTAGTAGTTGAATCTCAAAATTGATTCCAGTTTCACATTGATCTGTGTGATAGTTTGGCTTGATGTATATATCCCTATTAGAGCAACCTCGCCAGTTTTAGAATTAGAAACTCTTAGGCCATACTATTTATATGGTTTCCTTTTTACTTATTTTATCTCTGCCAATGGCATGTTGAGTTCTTCTTCCTGGTTTCATTCCTGACCATTTTTTTCTACTAAATTATCTTTATTGATGAAGCCACAAATAACAATGTTGCAGGGAATGAGTCTTACAGAAGTTTCCGAACTTGGACCACCTCTATTAAACCAGCATAATGGTAGTGCCATAGGCTTAACAGTCAGAAAGTTAAACGTCGCAGCTTCACTGGCCCAATCCATCTCAAACCTTGAAGTTGAACAGGGTCTGAATGCAACGAATCGTTGTTTCAGAACTTTTGGACAATTAACCTGCCACATTCTCAGAAGTGTAAAACTATCGGTATTGGGCTGTCACCAAATTTTAACACCATCTAACAACTTCCATTCTGCTGGAGCCATTACAGTCCCAGTAAGTTTCCTAAGGCGGCATGTTGCTATGGAGCCTGAATCATCAGCACTGCCTACAGAGATGAGCAGAAGCATGAATCATGTGTCGTCCGGTTCCATTGCTTTGAAGTTAGACTCTCTAATGGACGAGTCTACGAGAGTAGGGGGATGGATTGAATATCAGAACTCAAGAGAAAAGCAAGTAAAATGGTCAGTGTCTATTACAGACAACCCAGAGGATGAAGTGGGCTGGGGCATGAGCGTTGGGGGAGTCGTCGATGGTTCAAGAAATCATGATCGGTTTCAGGTGGAATCATATCTGAAATTCAACATAGGCCATCGTTTTAGCTTAAGTCCAGGTCTTGTATATCTCACAAACAGTAACGGAAGAACCATAGGTCTTATGCTTCAGTCTCATTGGTCTCTGTGATCACAATGTTACTCTGTCCTTGTACATACATTCATGGTTCTTTTTACCACTCACTGTATTTTTGAGAGAAACAAAAAAAAGTGTCTTAAGCAATTTATTTGTCTGTAAAAATCTGATGCAGCTACCAGCTTTTTTCCTTGGACGGGTAATAAAAGAGTCCTATTGTTTATTATTGTCTAAAGTCTCTCTTATTCTTTGTTGTCTTCGTTCACTACGCTAGTTTCTATCAATTTTGAAATAATACACCAAGTTGCTTCTTTTGTCCGTCATGGTAACGGATGCGAAAAAGGAGAAAAAACAAAAAAAAGTTGATCAATGACATGCAAGTCATTGTCATATTGAGAGCGATGATGAATTGATGCGTTAGACTTCTCATTAACGTACACAATATGTAGACTTTCTTTTGTTATAGCCAATGCCCTTCTTCTCAGGACTCCTTTGGACAGAGTGTTGTTGTGGGGGTCATTGTGAAATTTCATTGCCTAATTGGTAAGTAAATTATAGTTAAAAGTAAACTGAATCTTATCCATTGGCATTGACTTGACTGATAATCTGTCATATACTCTTGGAGATTACCAAGTAGAAGAGAGAAGAAAACTGGAGTTTTTACAAAGATGAGCAAAGAATATCAGAACTTGTTTAACTAGGCTTATGAGTTATCACTGTTAGTATTTGTGTGAATGATCAATTTAGTTCTAGATTCACGAGGGATTTGCGCTTATAAATACATACACTTTTCTCTGTTTTTTATGGATGGAAACTGTGGAATTAAGGCAATATTCTTGCTCTTGCAGATCCTATCATCTTTGATGAATGCTCAGCAACGGGAACAAACCAAACAAGAAAATGAATGTGTGATTCTTGATAATTTTCAGAGAGGACAAAGCAAGTCCTCTATGTAGATAGATATTACCAACATGTGAAAATTAATATAATCATCAACTACAGATATGTTCACTGCTCTGTAACTCTCCGTGCTTTCGGAATCACACAAAAGCAAGTCCTTGTTATGCTTTTATCTTCCATGGGCCACATTTTCATTCATTTACAAATGATGGTCCATGACTAGTCCACTCCAATCCTCTATTCACATTTAAAATAAAATAAAAATTCAGCTCTCAAAATTTCCGTGGAAGTTCTCGTTACATGGATTATTCTGCTACATTGCATACAAAGTCAAACCAATGCAAAACACTTCGTTTATGCATTTCATTGAACACATTTCACGCTTCACCCAAATCAAACGCAACAACAAATTCCAAAACCATTAAAACCCAAAAAAAAACAAAAAACATCAGGCCCCAGGGCATTCAATTCAACCCAAATCCTTAAACTTTAACAGCAAAAGCATGTGACCATTCAGTGGGACACGTGTACACTACTAGTCAACAATAGGAACACAAAGGTCAAAATTCTTAATAATTTCTACAAGTGAACAATGAGTAAATGTAAAAACATTTAAAAAAATGACCCCATTAAAATTGCACTGAGACGCAAGTAGTCCTCTCACTTTCAATCGTTTCTTCCAAAATTCCAAAGAAAAGTCAAGATTGGTGGTTTCATTTGCTAATTGGACAATTCAACGAATCCCACCAAACCGAATTATTACTCTCACCACAGAACAAATCTTCATTGAAAGAAAAACACTTACATCATTTTTCTTCGTCTTCGTCTTCGTCTTCACATAGAGACACACTGACAAAGACGACTACACTTTACTAATTTACCTCTCCAGAGAGAAACAACATAGCAAAACTGGATTCACTTTGTTTCAAAGAGTTAGTATGGTGGTTTCACTGAGCATACGTCGTCGTTTTGTTCTTCTTCTACTTGCGTTCACTTCCTTGTCTCTGAGACTCTCTTTTGGTGAGGACAGAATCACCTTCTCAACTCCGATCAATGATTCAGAGACCCTTCTCTGCAAAAGTGGTATTTTCAGGTTTGGTTTCTTCACTCCTGTAAATTCCACTACTAAGTTACGTTATGTTGGGATTTGGTACGACAAGATTCCACTTCAAACTGTGGTTTGGGTTGCCAACAAAGACACTCCGATCAACGACACTTCCGGTGTTATCTCGATCTCGCCGGAAAATGGAAATCTCGTGATTACCGATGGTCGAAGTCGCCTTCTTTGGTCGACGAATGTCACTGTACCAGTGGCTCCAAATGCTACATGGGTGCAGCTAATGGATTCTGGGAATCTTATGCTACAAGATAACAGAAACAATGGTGAGACTCTTTGGGAGAGTTTCAAGCATCCTTATGATTCTTTCATGCCAAGAATGACTCTTGGAACCGACGGTAGAACCGGAGAGAATCTCAAGCTTACTTCTTGGAGAAGCCATGATGATCCTTCCACAGGGAACTACACAGCTGGTATTGCTCCTTTCACGTTTCCTGAGCTTCTCATATGGAAGAACAATGTTCCAACTTGGCGTAGCGGACCCTGGAACGGTCAGGTTTTCATCGGTTTACCCAATATGGACTCACTTCTGTTTCTTGATGGGTTTAATCTTGCCAGTGATAACCAAGGGACGATTACAATGTCTTATGCTAATGACTCCTTTATGTATCACTTTAACTTGGATCCTGAAGGAGCTATTTATCAGAAAGATTGGAGTACTTCTATGAAAACTTGGAGGATCGGTGTAAAGTTTCCATTGACAGATTGTGATGCATACGCTAAATGTGGTCAATACGCGACCTGCCAATCCAAGGAGAATCCGCCTTGTAAATGCGTTAAAGGGTTTGTGCCGAGGAATAGCACAGAGTGGAATAGTGGGAATTGGAGTAATGGATGTGCGAGAAGAACTCTATTGCGGTGCCAAAGACAGAACAATGCAAGTAATGGTGGTGGAAAAGGAGATGGGTTTGTGAAAATGCAGAAGATGAAAGTGCCAATCTCTGCGGAATGGTCTGAAGCTAAGGAAGATGTTTGTCCTAAAATCTGTTTAGATAACTGTTCTTGCACAGCTTATGCTTATGATCAAGGAATCGGATGCATGCTTTGGAGTGTTAGCTTAGTAGATATGCAATCATTTTTGGGAAGTGGGACTGATCTTTATATTCGAGTTGCGCATTCAGAACTCAGTGAGTGAAAATATCTTTATTAGTTGTGTTTCTTCTGCATTCAATTTGACTTGACTGACTTTATTTTTCTCATCATATCTTATAGAAACACACAGCAATAGAGCAATTATGATCGCAGCACCTGTGATAGGCGTTGCCCTTATTGCTGTGGTCTGCGTTCTTTTAGCATGCAGGAGATTCAGAAAGCGTCCAGGTTAGAGATTTGTTTACTTATTGATGTTTGCATCAGATTGTTTCCTTTTATCATATCTTGTTTGCCTCATTAATCATTGCCTTAGCAGAACCAGAGAAAAATAGAAGTGCAGAGATATTGTTTAAGAGAATGGAAGAACTTACAAGTGGTAATGAGTCTGCTTCTAACCAAGTGAAGCTCAAGGACCTTCCACTCTTTGAGTTTCAAGTGTTAGCTACATCAACTGATGACTTCTCTCTTAGAAATAAGCTCGGGCAAGGCGGGTTTGGTCCTGTTTACAAGGTAAAGTATTATACAGGACTCTAACTGAAAATAGATATATGTATAAATAATCTCAGACTTAAGTCTTCTGGTAATCTTTTTTCTTCAGGGAAAATTACCAGAAGGGCAAGAAATTGCAGTGAAGAGGCTCTCACGGAAATCAGGACAAGGACTAGAGGAACTTATGAATGAAGTGGTAGTGATTTCGAAGTTGCAACATCGGAATCTGGTGAGATTACTTGGATGTTGCATTGAAGGTGAAGAAAGGTTGTTAGTCTATGAATATATGCCTAAGAAAAGCTTAGACGCATATCTATTTGGTAAATTTATCACCTCTGTTTTTACAATTTGGCTTGGGATGATTGAAGAGAAAGCATATGATATTGATACCTTTTCTCAGACCCAATGAAGCAACATATTCTTGATTGGAAGACTCGGTTCAACATAATGGAAGGAATTTGCAGAGGTCTTTTGTACCTTCATAGAGATTCAAGACTAAAGATCATACACAGAGATCTAAAAGCCAGCAACATTTTGTTAGATGAGAATCTTAACCCCAAGATATCTGATTTTGGACTTGCAAGAGTTTTCCAAGGGAATGAAGATGAAGCTAACACAAGAAGGGTTGTTGGAACATAGTAAGTATCCATTCTAAAATACACAAACACAACAAACATTGCGATATTTGGTTTTAATTAAATTTTGTTTTTGCAGCGGCTATATGTCACCGGAATATGCAATGGAAGGTTTATTTTCAGAAAAATCAGACGTTTTCAGCTTGGGGGTTATATTTCTAGAGATCATAAGTGGGAGAAGAAACTCTAGTTCCTTCAAGGAAGAGAAAAATATGAACCTTTTAGCTTATGTAAGTGTGTACTAAGCAAACAAAAATCTGAGTTTCTTCTACAAGAACTTGTGGTTAAGCTTTGAAACTTACCTTAAACTTGGTTTTTAACAGGCATGGAAGCTGTGGAAAGACGGTGAGGCTGCTTCTTTAGCAGATCCTGTCTTCTTTGATAAGTGTTTTGAGAAAGAGATAGAAAAATGTGTTCAGATTGGACTGTTATGTGTGCAAGAAGTTTCTAACGATAGACCAAATGTTTCAAACGTGATTTGGATGTTAACTACCGAGAACACGAACCTAGCCAAGCCGAAGCAGCCTGCTTTTATAGTAAGAAGAGGATTTTCCGAAGCTGAATCTTCTGACCAGAGTAGTCAAAAGGCATCTATCAATGATGTGAGCCTCACAGCTGTAACAGGACGTTAAGCTCACCAAGCCAATCTCAATCTGTAATATACACGTTTTGAGAAACCCCTATGTTTACAAATTTTGTTAATTGTGAGTATGTTTAATGGTAAGACTAATGAATAAGAGATGTGTATTTACAGATTCACTGAGCTCTGTTGAGCTACTCTTAGATATGATCAGATTTGTTAGTGGAATAAACTAACCTGGATGAAGAATCTGAACCTGAAGGAAAAGGAGAAGAACAAAACTTACCAATGTTCTTAAGAGAAACAAACTTGGATAGTGGATTGGATCTGTTTTGACTTTTCATGGATCATTAATTAAATACATAACAACTTTGACTTTTCGGTGCCTAGGCGTTTAGGGTCCAAGTATGTCCGTGTATTCAACATACCTCAAAACACCGTACGTGATTGATGTTTCATCCTCATTATTCACAAAGGAGATGTTGAAGAAAGACTTGGCTGTCATTTCAGGCACACCATATAATCAAACCGTTAGTAGCTACAGCGGATTCTGAGATCCTGTCCGAAACATTAGTCGACCAGACAGGCTCTGGATTTGGATAGTAGACCAAACATAATTGTATTATCTGCTCAGACACAAGATCGGAGGAGTGTAATAGAAGAAGATAAATATGAAAATTACTTGGAATCCGTCAAAGATGCCTAAATCAAACTGCAAATATATATACAAGAACTATCATTTGGAAATCCTTTTTAATTGCCTTTTGAAAAGACATCTCGGACATTTCCAAGCTTACAATGACAGGAATCATCCTGCACAACACCACTTAGAATTCAACACTGAGCTCTGGTAACACCCTTGACAGGACAAGACAGAAGTTATGATTCTGAAAGATGCAAGCCTAGCCATTTCAGGGAATGATTAGCTTAATCTGGTTGTAGAAACTGAAGCTGAAGGAAAAGGAAAAGAACAAAAACAACACATATTCTATAATTATGAATATTATTTGAACCGTCAAAGACGTTCTTTTAAAGCTGAATTCAACTGTAGAGATACAACACCGTAGCATCAGGTGCAACATTGAAATCCTTTTCAACTGCTTTTTTCAAAGACACAAACAAAGACATTGAATCCATTCATCTCAATTTTCACAGAGTTTAAAACAAAACCCAGAAACAAGACCATACTTACAACAAAGATCTACAATACCCCAAACCCCAGACGATGAAAAATGATCAAGAACACAAACCAAATGCATAGGAACACTTTCTTTTCCTTCTATGTCTCCTTAGGGAGGTCTCCTTCTGCAACATGGAAGCTGACTCAAGATCAGTCGTCACAAAAAAGACATCACTGATTGGTCCAACTCGTGTATAAATAACTTAACGTATCCATGGACAAACTACTCGAGTTTATAATTCATTTCTTTTGACAAACCTAAAGAAACATGACATTTTCAAAACCTATGTAAACCGACTATCCAAGCTTACAACTAGCAGAATTGCCAAAAATGTGTAGTTGATTTTCATCACTTAGTTACCAAAAAAGTATAGACATATGTAAGCACACACTCACGAACATCAAATCTCTTGCAATATATACAACTGAAGCAGTGCTATACACAAATCAGCAAACATACACACCCCAATCATCAGAAATAACACAACATCTTAGTGAAGCATCCAATCCTACTAGCTGAAAAATATGACTCCAAACAAATTCCCTTATACAAAACTAAAGATTGAGGATAGGATAAAGATCAAATCTTAATCTGAATACAGTGTTACTATTGCCTATAATGTCACATTCTTGACTAAAGAAAATCTAAAACCTAGCTAAGAGACATAGACCTGAAATTGACCTGCATTTTTTAAGTCAACCTTGCTGCTGCTGCTGCTTATCCGAAGCATCATGGGACTCTTCCTTGTCTCCCCCTTCCTCGGCCACCTCAGGGACTGTATGAAGTTTATCATCTACCAGATTTCCAGAACCATTTTTGCTTGATTTCTCATCCTCTCCGTCTTTCTCATCAGGAAATCTAACAACCACCACCGGACAAGCGCAATGGTGAACGGAGTAATCACTGACGCTCCCCAACCTTCCTTTGCTACTCTTCTTTGTAGCACCGAATCCTCTGCTACCCATAATCAAAGTGCTTAACCCTAACCTCTCCACCTCCAAACACAGTCTCTCCTTCATATCGTGATCCTTCACTATATGGATCTTAAACGGTATATCCGCTTCAACCAAAGGCTGAGCAACATCGCTCGCCTTCTTATTAGTGAAAATGTCGAAATCTTCCTCCAGCTTCTTCTGAGAAGCTTCGTTCTCCGGATCCCACTGCGGTGACAGGTCAATGGCGCCCCAATCGGCGCCGTAAAGTACGCTCGTCGGCTGGACGTGGAGGAGAACGACGGCGTCACCTGAGCGGAGATAGTTCTGAACAGCCCATTGGACTGCGTACGCACTCTCGTCGCTCAGATCAACAGCGATCCCGATCTTACGTTGAGCTCCAGCTGTCGGTGTGCCGCTCGGGAGATATCTGGGAGAAGACGGCTGCACGGTGACAACCGTAGGCGATTTCCGATCGGATCTGGGAGATTTTCCCGGTGAAGTCATGTTTCTGCTATCTCTTTCTCTCTATTGACTTTTCGGCGATGATGAATGCTTCAAGAGTGTTCCTTTGAGCTAATCGGTGGACGAAATATGCAAACAAGCAAGTAGAGAAATGGACTCAGTACGGTACGGTGTATAGTATAACAGCGACCCTTTTACGACGTTTAGTACTTTTCCTTTGAGAAAAGGATATTGTTTAAGAACCGTTCGATTGATGGGTTTAAGATCTAACGGCTATAGAGGTGGGAGTAAATCTCAGTTAAATAGTAACGGAAACACCTGAGAATTATGTCGAAATTTCCCAATTTCTAGGGTTTTTTTTCTATCGGGTCGAATTGAGTTGTATTGAGTCCCTAATACCGATTTTTGAAGGAAAAAGATGCCACAGAGACACTCGAAGAACAAGAATGATCTAGCGTACTTTACGTACGACGAGAAGAAGAAGCCCTTTGATGCTTGTTTTCTCTGCTTAAAGCCCTTCATCGACCCTTTGTGTTGCCAGAAGGGCCATGTTTTCTGCAAGGAGTGTATCCTTGAATGTCTTCTGGCACAGAAGAAAGATATCCAGAGGTATTCAATCAATCAAGCATTTTGATTTGTGATTTTCGATGATAGTTTGTGACGTTCACACCTCTGAAACTCGTTTTAACCCTCTCAAGTTCTCTCCTTTATCACTCAGTCTGTCGTTTGTTGGTTGTTTTAACAGAGAACAGCAGACAGAATAAGAAGAGCAAGAACACAGAGCACACAAGTTTGTTAACCCAGTTCAATCTAATCGGTGTGATTATACCTACGTCTGTGACAATCCACTAAAATGAGAAGAATATTACAGCTCACGAACTATGAGCAAAAGTACAAGATTCAACAATGGAGAAAATCAAGTACTTATCACAGCTTGGGAAAGAAGAAGTCTTGAGTGTGTATTTATACACTCTGAAGCGTAAAAGCAAACCCTCTATGGCCATTAGAGTCTTTGCTGTACCACAGACTCAATCACCTTTTGGCTCAATATCAAACCAATATTAAACCAAATTGAATCAGAATCGATTTACTCTTAACATAGTTCCTTATGGTTTTGAGTTTTATAGTAGAAGAATCTGTGACTTGTTACTTTTGATAGCTTCATTGGTAGGTGTATTGGATATCAACTATCATCAAATTAGTGTGAACTTTCTGTTACTGTTATACTTGATTAGTTGAAACTATTATGGATTTAGATGGCTAAACTCTCACATTGGATCAAGTATTCCCACAATCATCCATTGTATTGGGTTATCTGGATTCGTTTTTGAAGCTAGTGTTGGAAATGAGTTCAGTTTAGGTCTAAGCATTATGGAAATGAAAATTTATTCATCCAACAGATCAGAAGAGTTTCGGATTATGTTGTTGGGATTGTTTGTACTTTATGGTGGTTATGTGGTATGTATAATTTATAAAATAAAGATAATGTGGCCCTCGTTGGGGAAGGACTCAATCAAGCCCTTTGATGTTTGTTCTCTCTGCTATCCATGTTAGAAATAAATTTGTCTAACTACAATTGGAGGATTCCAATTAGGTAAATTTGTTCAACTCCGATTCATTATTGTTGAACAATAAAATTTATGATTTTTTTTCGTTACCAAATTTAACAAACTTTGTTCAAACGGATAAAAAATATTAATGGAGGTAGTGTGACTACAGGGACATTTAGGATTCATAATTGCTAATTAATAACAACTTACCCAATGATTCGACTGGTTTAAATGCAACGGGTACGGGTGCGAGTGCGGAAGTTTGCAGAAACGGGCAGTTGCGATTTTAAGTGTTATTAAGCGGTTTATACGATTGATGTAGCAGTTAGAAACGAGTGTGTTTGCGGATAATTTATTAATGGTTGATAGCGGTTGCGGTTTAAGACAAAATTTACAAAAAATATTTACAATACATAATTTCTATAACAAAATAAAAAATAATTACTATAATAAAATTATCATAAATAAAATATTAAATAAATCATAAAATAACTAATTAAAATATTTATTTTAATAGGTTTGTAATATATTTTCTATATAAAAGAAATATTTATATACTTATAAATATATTTTAATTTTGATAATATATATTAAAATTATTTAAGAATTTGATAGTATTTAATAAGAGAAAAAAAAATTGTTTTGTTTTTTTTACTTTTTCTTATTATTATAGATTAAAAGTAAAAATAAAAATTTTAACAAATCGCAACCTCCCGCAACCGCAAACGTTAGCTAGAGAGAGCATTTGAAATTTAGCAATCTCAAGCAGATTGAAGCGATATGCAACGACTTGCATGATTATTTTCAAATGCTTAATAATCGCAATCACCCGCAACTGTAGCGATTGCGAGTGATTGTGGCTGAACCAATCTAAGATGCTATTTAAACAATATAGTCAGCCCTAAATTAGCCCATTCCTCTTTCTTTAGAAACGTTTTTAATTTGGTTCTTTTGATTCACAAATCTTTGCCGTTACCCAATTGATAATAAAAAAGCACCTTTCCGGAAATTATAAAATCTAAATTTTGAGGAATAGTATAATTGATCAGATAGGATAAGAATAAACATCAATCACTTTCCGCTAGCCAAAATATCTACGTGGCAACAGCTGTACCGTTTATCATGTCTGCTTTAGCTGGGTTTATGAATAATTAATTACCCGCCAAATCACCAGCTTAAAAAAAAAAACAATTAAAAAAAAAGTATCAAAAGGCGTTAACCAAAAAGGCAAATCCTTTGGAGAAGAAATAAAGAGAAAAGCCCTAAATCATTCTTACATCAATGGCGGATTTAGATAAACTAGAGAGTGGAGCCGCCGTCGTAATCGGCGACATTAGAGACAACGACGGTGGCGGCGGCGCAGCGGTGGAAGAGAGAGAGAGGCTAACGGAAATGGAAGGAATATCTGTGCTGGATTTCGATCTGCTTTGCTCGACGGTTGCGCTTCAAACTCAGGGGAAATGGAGGAAACTCGAGAGCTCGGAGGGAGAAGATACGGCGGATGAGGAATATAGCGGCGGCGTTTTACGGCTTTGGGAAGGCGATGTTATGGATTGCTTGGAGGATCGTCATCTCTGTATCGAATCCGCTTGGTTAGGTTTCCTCTTCTCATATCTTTCTTATTAGAAAAACATTTTTTCCTGAGAAAATTCTGGGCTTTTCCCCATCTTTTTCTCCTTAATTCATATTTATATGTGTTTGATAAGCTAATCTTCTAATGTGGATATTGATATTAGTCAAATTGAGGTCAAATGTCCTAAAAATATGAAAGAGGAAAACATATATTCTGACTATTCTGCTTTTTTTGTCCCCTTTAATTACTGTGGCGTTCATTTGATTAGACATTTTTAGTGTAAATTAGAGTAATTGAGTTGTTTATCATTCCTGAAAGAGTGATTATGAAGCAAGAGACTTTTGTATAATAGTGTATTTATCTTGTTTCAGCTGTCCATGCTACAGATTCGGGAAAAACATGACCAGGACTGGTTTTGGTTTTTGCTTTCTTCAGGTATAAACTTCCTTATACATACAATTAAGTTGCAATCATTGAAAGATGCTGACTTTTCTATGTATTTTTGACTTCTCATCCTCTTGACCAATTTTTGTATGTGTCAGGGTGTTGTTCATATGATTCTTATTGCCGGTATCCTATTCAACGTTGCAGCTTTTGCTGTAACCAAAAGGCACTGCTTTTTTTATCTGGCTATCGCTTTCGTCCTTTTGATTGGATCCTACTTGGGTTTTTTCCGTATGCAGATACGAAAGAAGTTTAACATTAGAGTAAGCACATCCCTTGTTTTTTGTTGTTTCCTCTGGAGTGTGTTAAGATATTTATTTCTCTTTTTTCTCTGCATCATGACTTTGAGGTTCTTTTACTTTTTACAGGGCGCTGATAGTTTCTTCGACGATTTCATCCACCATCTCGTCTGTCCATTCTGTACATTAACTCAGGTGTGTTTTATTATTCACAGATCATTCCTTTGAGAACAAGCTGTATATCTGTTATGTCCTTTTAGTTCAACTTGCTTATGATGTGATGCAGGAGTCGAAAACGTTGGAGATGAACAATGTTCATGACGGTATCTGGCATGGTCGAGGAGACACTCTATGCATAGGCGGCTATTCCGAAGGAAAAGCTCTTCTTGAGCTGCAATCCCCTCCAGTTGTTGTACCAACAATGTCATCTGAACCCTAACAGCACACAACAGAGTTCATATAAACCACAACCAAGCTAATACGCACTGGTGTATCATCGGCTTATCGTGTGATTGATACTGTTGAAAGAGATATATGTAAAACTTTCATGTTTGTTTTTTCGGAACTGTGATATATATAGCAAACATGGAAGTTCGATGAAAAAGTTATTAGTGTTCTAAATGGAGAAAAGTTGAGAAAGCATATTTGTATACTAATAGTGTACCAGTGCAAGTTATGTGAATATCCCCACCTATTTGTATGCTAATGCATTTGACGAAAATGGTCACATACAACAGTTTCTTAGGTGAATGAAGATTGTTGATTAGACTCCAAGTATAATTTATGAACTTCTTTCAATCCAAATATTAAAACTGTTGGTGCCTGGTGGGATCATAAAATAAACTGCAAAAGTATAAATGATCGAATGGAAACAATGTATTGTGTGGCATTTTGCTCTGGTTCGGTTCTGTTAAACCCTTGTCAAAATCAAACCAGAAAAGCCAAAGGGAAAAAAAAAAACGACAGTAAGATAGATAGATACACAAAGACATACATGGATGTAAACACTTTATTCAAATCTTCTGGGCCATTCTCAGGCAGTCTTTTTCATTGTTTTTGTTCACTGTTGTTCAGTTCAGAGAACAAACGGGGTGGTTAATATCAGAAACCAACCCCGTAAATACAATTCTATGAAGTTAGAATGAACCAAAGTCCATAACAACAAACAAACGAAAAAAAGCAAAAGGAAGAGAAAAGAATGAAAAATAAACAAGAGGGAACACTAGGATATGGAACATGTACTTTCTTTCTATGTTCTCTCATCTAAGATGATGTGTAAATTGTTTTGACTCCTATGATGATGACAAACAAAATTTCAAAAAAGATGGAACCTTTCTTCTCCTATGGCGCCATCAGACCATCCACCGTGTAGGAAAGAGACTTAGCCCAGTCGGTTTTCAGCACCATTGTCTGCAGCGTGTGCATCACATCGTAACCTGGATCAAGTTTCCGCTGCCAACCCTATAACCAAAACCGATTACAATAGATTGAATCAAACTTAATCTCTCCAGAGTAAGCAGTAACTGGATCAAACTAGGCTATAATTACCATGTTCTAAGCTACAAACAGTTTCAAAGGCAACATCTTAAAGCTCTGTTTCTATAATAAGCTTTGTTTTGGGTCCTATGCTCGTTCGGAATGCATTTTAAAACCAAATTCTACGAAACTTAGCATGATCTAACATCAACACTAAAGTTTAAAACAGAAACGATTTTGGCTTACCTCGAGAACTAATGTTGTTACCATCACAGTACACACATTCCCGTCAATATTAACTCTATGACGTCTTACTTTCTCAAGTAATTCGTGCATGCAATCTGCTGGATGTACTAAATCTCCCTCAGGGGTTCCCCAGAACTTGAATGCTTCCTCTACTTCCTGTTAGAGTAAAAGTATTAGGAATCACATAATTTCAAATGAAATCTTTCATATATTTGACAATTTCACTGTTTTCTGAGGAATCTTGGGGCAGAGATACTATTACCTCGGTAAAAGCCTCTGGATTAGGACAATTCTGCTTTTTAGATAATTTAAGTGTTCGCTCAGCAGCAGTCCGGCCATCCCTACGTGCAACCGCCTTGAAAAATTCAAGTAAGTTTTCTCGGTCGTTTTTTGAGAGTTCCGCAGTCATTCCCACATCAAGAAAAACGATGTGAGGCTTCTTTGTTTTGAAAAGGCCTCCACGTGAAGCCTTTTTCCGGACAAGGATATTTCCCGGATGCATGTCAGCGTGAATAAAGTTATCAACCTGAAGTCAAACTTGAGTTAAGAGCATTGATGAAGTGTATATCAGTTATAAGCGATAAAAAAGACTACAAAGATGCCAATACCAGGAGCATCTTCAAGAGGGCATGAGTCCCAATGTGAGCCAATCTAGTCTTAATCCACTCATGTCCTTCCATGCCATCAACATAAAGTGCCACACTTTCTCCGTGCTCATATGTCTCCACCAAAACAGCAGGATGTACAAGCGGATACACAGGCTTAGGAAAAGAGACATCCTTCCATCTACGGAAGTTATATATGAACCGACTCAAATGAGAAGCTTCCCTTGCGAGATCAACTTGTGACAACATGAAGACACCAAACTGTTGCACACTCTCGTCCAATCTCAACCATTTCAAAGCTGGGATTAAAGTCGATATCTTTGCCACCAAATTAATTATCACAAAATCTCTCCTAATCGATTCACCAACACCCGGATGTCTAACTTTAACAGCAACCAATGAAGACTTGGACTTTTGTCCTGGATACTGAACCCTCAAAGAAGCTCTATGTACTTGGGCAATACTCCCCGATGCCACTGGCACCTCTTCAAAATTCTCAAATATCGCAGAAAGTTTACGACCAAATGCCTTCTCGATAGTTTTCTTAGTGTAGGCAAAACTATGCTCAGGAGCATTACTGTGAAGCTTTGAGAGCTGTGAACACAAATCCTTGGGAAAGAGATCTGGTCGTGTGGCTGCCCACTGACCCCATTTGATAAAAGCAGGACCTGCTCTTTCCAGAGTTCGATGGACAATCTGAAGCCAAAGTTTCCTAAAACGAGGCCCACCTACTTCCACAACCAGCCCCATCAGAATACTAGGAGTAAACAAACAAGCTATATAAAAAGCCCTCCCAATCAAAATAAAAGCCTCTATAACCGAAAACAATAACGAAGACAGATAGATAGGACCATTCTTTGCCCTTGTATAGAGGGATTTATCTGAAGCATAGTGATCTATGGCTGAACCAGGAGCTCTTTGCGCCCATGCTACTTGTCCACAAGTGACAGCAACGATGCCGGGTAGTAAGAAGTGTGAGCGGGCAAGAGACAAGCTGAACGCTTGAGCAATAGTACTTATACGATGTAAGCTCAAATGGCGCACATAATACTTATTATGTAGCCTTTGCCAAGCAACTTGTGCATGATGACTAACTACATTACTTGCAGAGGCAGTAGAATATCTTCGCGATAGATGATTACTCAAAAAACTTTTTTTAAGCCCTCGAAAGGCTGATGTACAATGCCCATTACTCGGAATCCTAGCAGAGGAAGAGTAATTTCTGTACTGAGGAGACCTTAGGGCAGCTGTAAAAGCAGTTCTATAGCTTCCCCAATGTGTGCCTCTCTCTTTCTGGTTCGATAAAAGAGATTGCGTTTGTTTTCCAACGATTCTAAAGATAAAAAATCTGCAAGAAACCAAGAAAGAGCAAGAAATTATCAGCTAAGAAAGCCTAAAGAAGGATCCAAATCAACATCAAGAATTGTAAACCAAAGAAACTCCTAAATTTCGAAACTTTACATATAAATTCAGTAAAAATCTTATATTAGGAATCATAAATCAGTCTCCGAGGAAATGGGAAACCAAAAACTGATCAGAATTCATGAAAGACCCAACAAAAACAAGAAAATGGTGTGGGTGTACGAAAATACGAGCACAATTGACTAACAAACCTTGACATGGCGACGGAGATGGTGAGAAATCACGGCAAGAAAACGCGAAAACGCGGCTTGTTTGGGTATGGATCTCTAAAACGTTAAAATCAAGGAGCATTTTCTCATTGACTTCAACTTGGAGGGGTAAGGGAAAGGGCAAAGGACTAGCCCGTCACCGTTTGCCGTCCGGCGTGAATTGGTTTCGAAGCTTTTCTCCCGGAGAAGACCTTAAAGCCGACACGGAGAAGAGAGAGAGAGAGAGAATAGGTCAGGTCAGTGATCTCATTGAGAGAGAGAGAGAGGCCCACAAATGGAAATGAAAGTCTGATGGGCTTAACGCTGAAATGTTGATTAATTCGACGTGTGACATTGTCAAACCAGGGAAATGATGTGAACATAAACTACCTTGTCCTAAACATTTAATTTTCATTCCAAATATTTTTTATTTGTCTCCCTAATAAACTATTAACTTGTCTAAAATTGAAATATGCAATTTGGGGTGTATGAATTGATAAATATTTTCCAAAAAATAAAACAAATCCATATTCTTAATTTGAATTATACAATTTTTTTAGAAAAATAATTTGATTGATCCATTATATATAAAAATAAATAAATAAACTTTTTTTTTTT
>VBRH01000132.1:0-10900 GCA_014578085.1 Cardamine resedifolia
ATTAAAATTTTATGTAATAAAGTATTAATTTCATAATTAGATGTGTATATTTGTAATTTAATATTACATTCCGCTATTATGCAAAATTTATTTAATCGCATAAAATTTATATCCTGCAATTTTTCAGTATGCATATTTTTATTCTACAATTTTTTATTTTACAATTATGTAATTATGCAATGTTACCAATATGAACCATAAATTTTGTGCAATTGGATAAATTTTGCATAATAGCTTTTGTCTTAGATGGGATATCTTCGAGCAGGGTAATTTTTTATTCCTCTTTATTGTATCTAGTACATAAATGATTTATTAATCATAATATTTTTATTTTATTTTAGGCTGCTGTGGCTTTATTGGACAAGCTGATTGATTTTATATGGGAAAGCACATTGTAGGTCTAGTTCGAAATCAGTTACGGCACGGTAAGTCAATTCTTTTTTTTGGTTTGTTTAACACTAAAGACAGAAACCTAGAGAAAAACTCTGAAAGAGAATAATTATCGTGATTTTCATCTTCTTATTCATAAGATAAAATAACACCAAATCTAAAAGGAAAAGATTAGTAAAAATATTGGATAAGGAAAGAAAAAATATTGGAAAAATTCTAATCAGATTTGAACTTTTTATCTTTTGCAGATATATGCTGGGCCTTTACCAGATCTCGTGAGTGCGGCTAGGGTTATTGAAGGGTTGGATCGTACATATACTATGCTAAGTGTCAAAGAAATGTGTTTATTTGCTTCTCCGGAAGAGTGAGCAAATCGTCGGGGATTTCACAAGTGCCATTCATTTACCGCTAGTGATGGTTTTGAATATATCAGAAAACATGGAGTGTGAAAACATTATGGCAAACAAGCTTTTGATTGCAAAGAGCCAAAACCGAGCAGAAAAAAGAAGAAGTTCAAGATAAAAGATGCACTTTATCTGGGTGACAAACTGAAGAGAGCATTGAACCGCCTCGCCATCCAACCAATAGGTGCAACACTAGTTTTGTTCTCTCCTAAGTACCAGAGTACTGACCGGTTATGGAACATAACTTTTTAAGTTTTAATGTTATTTTTAAAACATCTTTTCTTTTTACTGAAATGAATGTGGTTAGAGTTTTAATGAAAGTTTTAATGAAATATAGAGAGTATATCGTGGACCCACAAGCGATGAATCGAAGTTTTGACATGGTCATGGTGGTTAGAACATTCATGGTATATGGGGAACTAGTGATGAAGTGCAAATCCAGTGAAGGGAAAGATAATCATGATAAAGGCTACATCAATTTCTCGGCGACAACAATGGTTATGGGGTTATATTTAAAGGTTCAAATGCAACAGGTGGTATTAGGCTAGAAGGTGATCCTGACGCTCTTGATGGTGACATTGATACACCAACTCCCCTATTAACGGATTTTATGTGTCCAATGTTCAACTCGGCAGATCTTGCCCACTGATCGAAAATGTAAATTATCTATTTCTTCTTTTGTCTATTAATTTTGTTATGATATTTTATGTAAACTTGTCTCTTTTTCTAGGAGGCGGTTTTTCCATGGGAGTTATGAAGTTTGAGACGCTATCATACCTTAGTAATAATGATTTGTCTCATTTCTTGTAACCTATTTCTATGGTTGATATACAGACCAACAAAAACGCAAACGTTCATCTTTCTCCACGTGCTGAATCTTCTTCTCTTATCTTAATATATCGTGGAGATGTCGTACATACATAACCGTTGGTCAAAAAGATTTTGCGTTATAGAATCGTTGTTTGGAAAAAATGTTTATCATAATCATATATATTATATATAGTTTGGAGATTTTATAGAGATAATTCATCTAAAATATAGTACTGATATTTTTTATTTGGTTACTTACAAACACATGTATATATAATTTGATAGAACGCATAATTTGTCCAAAGATAACACCACCACAAAAATGAACGACCACGGTGGGACTCGAACCCACAATCTCCCGCTCCGGAGGCGAGCGCCTTATCCATTAGGCCACGCGGTCTTCTTGCTCTAATTCTGTTGTTGTTTAATATAACGTAATAAGTATCGAGTTTTCGATAACTATTTTTATTTTCTAAGCCACCCATATAAACCATCTGCTAAAAATTCGTATTGTTTCTTGATTTTATTCGAAAGAAAACACAGAAAATGACCTTTTGTCATCTTCCAAAAAAAAATTCCAAGTTCTATGTAGAAGATAGGGAAAAAAACAAAAAAATCCCAAGTTCTATGTAGATACATCCCTCTTTTACTCAAGGCAGATGTTAAGCCAGCATTTGGATTCTGATTACTTCAACCCAACTCTTCAAGTTAAACATCATAAATATATCCTTATGTGGCTTGTAATCTTTCCCTTGGAGACTTTCATGAAGAAGATTCATCACCTTCCATGGGCAAGTCTGGTTGTGTTGCCCATTCAGTCCACGAGCCATCGTAGACTGGCACCTCGGTTTTTCCCAGCCGGTGAAGCCCCTAACAGAACAACCGGACCAAGTCAGTCTCTTCTCCGTTCATATATAATCTCAAATAAAAATGGATTTGGTACCATTGCCAGGATGCAAGCTGTTACGCCTGTGCCACACGAGGCCATAATAGGCTTGTCTAGTGAGATGCCTGCACCAAGAAGCCTTGACATCTTAAGACTGCTTTATACAAATAAGATTCTGAAACCTATTCTTCAAGTTAGATGAAATAGTCTACCTTCTTGTTCAAACCGTTTCTTCAGCTCTTCTGCTGGTAACAGTGTTTGAGAAGAATCAAACATCTGCAGAAAGAAGAAAATATTCACATTAACTCTGGGACACCATACAGGAATTGAGGGAAAGAAACAAATTCTCTACCTGAGGAAAAGGGACACACTTGCTTCCAGGTATATGACCGCTCCTTATTCCCTTACGGGGTTCCGGGCCAGTACCATCAAACCTGTGAAAAACAGTAAATTCTACAATGAGCATCAACTTATTACTAAAGAAGCCCAGTGAAAGCATCTCATCATCAGTCCAAACATGTAAGTAATAACTTGGCAAATCATTGTACCTGGCTTTGGCACGAGCGTCTATGTGTTGATAAGTCTGATCCTCCATATTGTTTTTGACCTGTAAATTCACCAAAGAAAGTCATGACATATGATACGAATCTGATCAAGTCATTATAACACAAATGAAAACAGACATCAATCTATCAACATACTGACTTATAGTAGAATTGATATATCACAATCACAATTCTGAAAAATGGGTAATAATATAGACCAAATTATATAGAAGTTGGCTCATCTTTAGGATTCTCTTGCGGGGATTCAAATTTATGGTTCAATAGACACAATGATGGAAGAAAGGATTAAATCATATAACATCAATACGAAGACAAAATCATTCAGAAGGCCAACCTGATCAAGTGTCCACACTAGATGTGGCTGGAAATTTGTCTGAAAGGTTATAGGACTGACCTGTGCAACCACGAGAGACAAAATTGATATGGCGAAAAAAACATCTTTACTGCTAAAATATTATCCAAAAGGGCGACTTACGATTTGTCCTTGGTAGATTTTCTCTATAGCCTCACTTGCGGCACTGGCTTTCAAAATAGCATCACCTGATGCACTAGATTCAACATCATAACCTGACGCACGCCATCTTGGTAGACCTCCGTTGAGAACCCAAACTTTTTTATGTCCAAAAACTCGGAACATCCTATTTAAAGGTAAAATCAAGAGGCACACATTATTTTAACAATACACGAGACAAAGACACCAAACAAAGCAAAAGGATATAAAGAACAAACGAACCATAACTCACCACCATACACGGGCTGCACTAAAGATCCCCTTTCCATCATAAACAACGACTCCATCTTTGTTATCAATTCCAAGAGCAGAACAACCAGCAGCAAAAGCTTCCTCAGAGGGTAACATATGTGGCAACTGTTATAAGTATCATACAATAAGTTAGATGGGTCCCCTCTATAGTCACATAGAGAAACTTACAAATAAAAACTGGGCAAACAGACGTCTTAAAGTAAAATGTAAAATCCATTAAATGGAAACTCATAATGCAAAGAGTCCAGAAACTTTTTATATGATCTCACAAAAGAAACAGCTATATGCTCTTTGAATCTAGCGTGCTGTATATACTATCTAGAAAATGGCAGCTAAGGAAGATAACATATATCGAAAAGGTATCACTTATTCATAAACTCGCTATCAATGTGAAGTTGAGAAGTTCAAAGTAAACTACACAGATACACCTTCCATAAAAGAAAAGATGGTGATTCTTACACTAGTTGTTCGATCTGATATTCCATCCAAATCAAAGAAGAGAGTGCCAGGAATATGAGCGACCTGTAGGAGAGGACACAGTACAGGTCCATCAGTATCAAGTAGTGTACTAATTCAACTACTAAAGTGTGTTTGCGCTCATCCAGAACCCAAAATATTGTGGAATCAAGAGATTCTTAATAATCTATTTGTTCATAGTGTCACCTGATATTCTTGGATGGGATTTCTCTGCTCATCTGGCATGTACCATGAAGCATCCAAAACCTGAGCAGAATAGAAACAGTTAAGCTCAAAGTATGGCAGATAAAGTCTTTCAAGAAGTAAACTGGCACAAAGGGCAGTCACCTTCAAATCAGGCTCTCTAAGATTAGAATGAAGCCAATCAACAGAAACAACAGGTTCATTGGTTGTTATGGATGATGTCGAGTAACCAGCTTTTGTCCCAACTCCAATAGAAGCCATGGCTCGACGAGCCCACGTAGTTGATGATTTGTAGGCTGTAGAAGCAGAGCCTAACTGAGAGTAGAATGCTCGCCTCTGCAATTAACATCAACCAAAGAGTCAGATTCATAAACAAGATGAAATTGAGAAATTCACATAAAAGTTTCACTCCCTAACTTCCGATTAAGTCAAATTTCCAAACTTTGATAAGAAAAAGGCATCGATTGACATAGACCCGACAACAACAACAATCAAATCATAGAAACAATCTAAATGCTAGAAATCAATCTCTCAAACCAATGAACGACGAGAACCCAGAAGCTAAGAATAGATCGCAAATCAAATTTGATTACGACTTACACTCAGAAGACAAGGAGTGATCATGCGGTGACTTGCAGCCAAGAAACTTCTGGAGAAAAAGCTTGAGGTCATATCACCTCGAATTCTCAATACAATGCAAATAAACAGAGATGGGTTGATTTGGAAAGACGCCAAATTTTTGTCTTCCAACTACTAACCCAAAAACTTTGCAAGCGTTTTTGTTTTTATAAGTAAAGAGAATTTTGTAACGGATGCTGCTGCCGCCGCCACGAACTCGTCAGGAAGAGAGACACGACGACTAGGGCGTCTTTGGCCATTTCACAACTCGCAATTCTTCTATTCCGGTTTAACTCATCTGAACCAAACCAAAACTGTATCAAAATTACTGATTGAAAAAAGTAAAAAACATAACGCCAAATTAAACCGTCTCAAACTAAATCGAATGATATACATACATGTTTCTATTTTTCTTATGCAATGTGACCTTCTACAAAAAAAATCAATGTTACATCTTTGATGAACAAATTCAGAGAAAAAAACAAAAAAAAGGATGAATAATAGAGAGATTCAAAAGGGGAATCCTTTACGGACGTATATCTTGGATTTCTCAGCCAAACGTTTCATGCTTTTGGCTTTCTCGTAAACTTCCATCAACTCGGCTGCAACATCTTCTTGTTGACACATTACATAAACCTTCAAGAACCGTTTCTCGCTCATCCTTAGAGCTGTGAAAATGTTCACGTCTTTTACCAGTGGCTTTAGACGCATTTCCAAGACTCTCTTCACGAGATCCACACGAGGTCTTAGATGAGACTCGAGATTGAGGAGGAGCAAGAAAGGGTACTTAAGCACGGAATGAGCTGCAAGTTTCATCGAGGCTATGACGAAAGTCATGTTTCTCTGAACTTTCTCAACAGAGAGTGTGAGAAGGATTGGGCATTTTCCACATAGATGCCAAGTCTCTTCTTCTGAGAACCCAAACTTTTCCAAGTTTGCAACTTTCTCTCGGATTGTCTCCATCCTCGAGACCCCGATGATGCCTGCAACGTATTTGAACATCTTGGATTCTCTGGTGACCCCGGTTTTCTGGATGTACTCAAACTTCTCTTTGCTAAAGTTTGTTCTTGGAATCAACGTGGGTCGGGATATCAACATTGCGACGAGATCCTGTTGGCTAAAGCCCAGCCCTTTGTAGAACTCTATCGCAGGTTTGATCTTTTCATTGAGGTCATACAACATGAGAGACGGATTCCGAATAATGACTCTACGCAACACCTCTTTTGACCCCACAAACTTCAAGAAGTAGTTGATCCTTTCATCAAGGACAAGGTGAACACGGCAGCTAAAGAACCTCGGACGACAATTAACAATCTTCACAAGGTCAGAAGATGTGATTCCCAGTGGCTTAAGAAGGCTTAATTTATACTCTAGCTGAGCAACATTGGCTCTCTGCAAAGCCGGCCTACTTGTAAAAAGCTTGGATATTTCATCATCGTCACAACCCCATCTTCGTAGAACTTCTAAAGGACTAAGAATCTCTCTGACTTTTTCCCGTGATTTTATTCTCCTAGCCGATACAACAGATAGCTCAGAGCCGTCAATGCATTCTTCAGCTTCGTTCAGGCATAACGTCGAACACCTGGTGGTAACGGTAGCAGATAAAAGATATTTGACACCTGCCTTTCTGACCAAGCTCGAACTAGTACACAGTACTCTGATAAAAGCTAAGACATTTCTTTTCCCAGTAGAATGCATCTCAAGGTCTTAATCGAGAGAGATTAAGAGCACCAGATTGTATAAACTGGAAAAATAAAGAAGCAAAATTTCACCAAGAATTAACAATGTTTCTACGTCAGCAACACAAGCAGTGACATTCACACGCGAATTCAGATGCCTCTATCATTCGATTTCCGAAACGAAGAAATGGGTAGAAAAAGTGGAAATATTTACCACCATTTATGTATTCTAAGTCAATTCAATAACTCTTCACACGAAGCTTGTGCTGAACGAGCAAAGACGCAAACCCCTTGCAACAATAGCAGAGAATTAGAGGAAGCATTGGAGAAAGACACAGCGACTTCGGACCAGGTTTGCAACGACTGTGCGTGTCCGAGACTCCGAGTCGAGCGCGCGGAAGCCAGAGTCTGTAGGGTAAAAAATAACATTGACTCATTGTGGTCCAAAACTGAAAATTATATATAAATGTTGGAGTATTTTTATTAGATAGTGTGGTTTGTACCGGTTTGATATAATGTCCAAAATAACATTAGATTTCGGTTTATATAGAGCCGGTTTGTACCGGATATATGATAATTGCATATAAAGTGTATTGTATCGCTTCATTTGTAGTTAACAAAAATAGAAATTAGTTCTAAAATCTTCTTCATCTTCATCTTCTTCGATAGAGTGAATATTGTTTCTGTTCAGATTCATTGTTTCTAACAATTTTGTAATTAAGTGTGAAGTTTCAAATATAGATCTCCGTATCATATTTTGTTTCCCATCATCCTATGGTCAACATAGTTTTGTACAGCTTTATGGCAATAAGTTTATCCTCCTTGCTTGTGGTACTTACCTAGGTTGCATAGTTACGGTAATTCCTACGAAACTAAATATCGAATAATAAGAACGCTGATGGTTATAATCTAACATTATCTCTATACAGCTTTTTCGTATGGCAAGATAATGTAATTAATCTAGATTTATAAAATTTATTGTTTTTTTACCAAACATATAAAATGAGATATTTGCAAGTGTGTGAATATTACCGATATGGGTTGGGCCGATCTGAAGATAGCCCAACAAGTACATGACTTTTACGTAGTTTTAGTCCGTGTACACGTGTCGCAGACAGGGGTATTCTTAACGTTCGATGAGTTAGCCGTTGAGGATTTCAGAACGGTAACTAATGACATAATGATGATGACTTATTATACTCAAAATTCAGAAACTAGCCGTTGATGATTTTTCTTCAACGGTCGAGAAACTTGCCTATATATATAAACCACACAGCCTTATGAAATCTCAAAATCCAAAGACATAAGAACTTGTCTATTCTTCTCGTTTATTTCTCTTTTTTTGGTTTAATTAATAAATCCGAACATGGAATCTATGGTTTATATAATTGGAGCCGGGTTTCAAAAGAACCGGTTCGAATCAACCAAAATCGAGGATCAGTTTGCCCACGAGAGAGGTGTCCGGTCAATCCCCGACGACGTGAGCCGAATCCGATCTGTCGATGCGACCCAATCACTGTGTAACGATTTTGAAGATTAAGACTTGTGTATTTGGTTTGCTTATTGTGTTGTTGTTTGTTTGTGATTTTGCAGGAAACGAAAAATGACACCACAGAATTAACGAGTTCCCATTGCCTTAANTCTTTCCTTTTGTTCTTACTGTTTTTATTTTCCCAGTGCATCCTTGGAAAAATAAACCACATGCTTGTCCCTTCTCTGTTCTCTATGTATTTATCCCCATACTTCTTTGTCTGCATTTTCCTCAGCATTTCTTATTCCCATAATCTGATAGGGAATGATACTTGCAGGGCAAAGAAACAACCGTAACCAGGCTGTTGATGGGCTTCTACTATCAGACCTGATCTGCAGGTTGCTTTGGGCCTCAGGGACAGCAACACTAGGCCCACAAGAACAAATCAAACCTAATTTGTCAATGTCTGAAACCGATTTCACAATACACTGGGCACGACCATTCCATCAATCCGGTCAAGAAGGATGGTTCCGGCAACCGACACGAGAAGAGAGCTGGCCAAG
This sequence comes from Cardamine resedifolia, assembly GCA_014578085.1. NCBI lineage: Eukaryota > Viridiplantae > Streptophyta > Magnoliopsida > Brassicales > Brassicaceae > Cardamine > Cardamine resedifolia. The sequence continues at coordinate 8,811 of VBRH01000132.1, forward strand.
CTTAATCCTCGCTACCCTGAACCGCCATGAGCTGAAAAGGGCGCCGGTGGAAGCTCAGTCGATACAGCCCTAATCCAGCATCATCCATCGTCCCCAAGCGGAGCGACCAAGAGCTCTTTCGCCGCATCTCCTTCATTCGCCGCCGGAGACAAAATCGTCGAGCTCCCGAATCCAATCACCACACAGAGACAGTGAAACGCAAGCGAAAAAGAAAGGGAAAGAGCCCTCTCACAACAGCGCAAACTCAGCCAATCGTTTATGTGTTCTGCTGCCATAAACTCAGCCAATCGTATTCGTAGGTGAGTAGCTTTGACCCACCTCAAGGTTTTATTTGATATTTGATTTTTTTTTCAGTCTTACTTATTCCGATAGCTACAAAATTGATGATTCTTTTATTTCTTCTTCCAGTTTTTTCTCTCTCTTTTATTTAAATCTAAAGAGTAAAAAAACTCACGATTGCGTCTAAATGTCTAAATGTTTAACTCTTTGCTTTGTTGATTTTTATTTTTATTTCTCTGTTATAACCTTTAGATTTCCAAGTTGAATTGATCACACATTGATAATGTTTATTATGAATGCAAAGGATGATTTATGATGCAGACATAGTTTTCAAGCCAACAACTTCAAGCAAGTTCCAGACCCAGTCAACAATTGCAATTATATCTGAGGTTAGTTTTCCAATAATAAGAAGAGTATGATGATGGTAGCTTATGACTAATAATAATAACAACAAATTCAATACTTTGTTCGAAACACTATTTAGTCGAACCACTATGTAGTCAAAACACTATTTAGTTTGAACACTGTAGCACTATATAGTCGAAGCACAATATAGTCGAAGCACTATTTAGCCGAAGTATTATCTCTCTGATTTATGTTGAGTTATGAGCATTATATATATAGCAAGTTATACAGGGTCTGATTGATAGCATGAGTTACCATTGATTTATGTTGAGTTATTTTTAACTCAGACTCTTCTATGAGAGAGTATATTTTATTTTTTATTTTTTGAGAGACAGACTTCCATCGTGGATGTTCTTATTTGTTGATTTACGGCATTTTTGTGGTCCGCAGCCTAATAAGCCCATGTATTTTATAAAAATTATTCTTCCTTTTTTTCTTTTTATTTCTTGTCGTATGTCATTGACTTAACAGCAACGAAAGTCGAAAACTAAAAAATAATCTCAAACAAATTTTAATCATCGGCAACGGACTTGAAAAGTTTTGTTCAGCAGCATAGTATTCAGATGGATCTTTGTCTTACAAGTAAAAAAAACTTGTGTTACTCATGAGTGGGTTTACTTGCTGACTAAGGCGTTCGGTTCTCAAATCCACGCTTCTTCTAATTATAGGTATGTCTGCGCTTACAAAACCGACCCTCGCCCAAGTACATGCTTATTATATGCTATGTACATGATAGTTGCATTTTTTGAGTTTCTCTCTCGGCGGATTCACAATTTTCCTAGTTTTTAATCTCCAAAACAAAAAGGCACATAAAACCGACACAAAATTGCATAGAAACGAATCGACCCAAATTTAAGTCAGTCCTCCTCGAGATTTTTGCCGACGAGACTAAGGCGTTCCGTTCTCAAACAGACGCTTCTTCTAATGATAGCTTTTGTACTAACGAAACCGACCCTCGCCCAACTCCTGCTTGTATGCTATGTAGATAGTTGCATTCCTCGCTCCCTTGAGTTTCTCTTTCGGCGGATTCCCAATTTCTCTGCTTTGTACCATACCTCCTCAATCTTCATATCCGACAGCTTGGGCAGCTGCAACAACAACATTTAACACCAAAAAAAAAACATACTGAGCAATCGGAATCACACGATGGGTTGTGATAAATGCAAGTTCCATATAGAGGCGGATCCACTCAGTTTCTTTCCACTCTGATTCCGGCACCTGCAAAGCAAAACACTCACTACTAATCCATCCATTGAAAGCAAATCTTACTTTACCGGACTTTTTTTTATTTGGTCAACCCTAAACCCTAAACTCTAAACCGTAAAATTTTGTTCAAGCATCAGCTGATGGCCATTTAGGCACGAGGAAGTGAGGTGCGGTTTCATCATCCCAAAGCCCACCACACT
>VBRH01000132.1:11187-27695 GCA_014578085.1 Cardamine resedifolia
AATTAATTAATAATGATGATCTAGCTATAATAATAATAATAATAATAATAATAATAATAATAAACAATGATCCAAAGAGAAATATATCCACGAACAGTCATGTAATGTGTTTGATGTCAAATGTTATGTTGCTAGGCCTAAAAGTTACAAGGGAACCGGTAGAGGGATCCTCTGCAACCAAAGTTATATAATAGTCCGAAGGCATTGCTTTAAAGTCTCTATTGTATTTCTCTATGTGATGAAGCTCAAGGTTCGTCCCCTGACACAGCCAAACAAAAAACAAACAAGTGAATAAGGGAATGAAAAAGAAAAACAAACAAAGATCATTAAAGACTTACAAAGAACATATTGTATTTATGAAGCCCCAACTTAGCATAAAGGTGGAGTAAAACGGGATAATCATCAGCTTCACGCTTGAAAACTAGCATTCCACTAAGGTATGATGGTCTCTTCAAATCATCAATATCGAAGCCCTAGCACACATTCACAATATTTTTAAACCAACCAAACACAACAACCCTAGTCATATACATCTCCACCCAACAAAATTTGAAAGAGAATTACATCGGACTCCCACACTCGATACCAATACTCCTCCTCTTTCAAACGACGAGCCTCCCTCTTCTCCTTCTGTAGTAGATACATTATCGCCACTCCACCAAATTGTATAATATGTGTGACCTAATATTCATTCAGGGCCTGATTTTCTTATACTTGGGGGAGTGTGGTTGATGATCATGTTGTCTTGCTGTTCATAGCTTTTATTAGTCGTTGGTTGGTTCAATCACCGCAAACTAGTGTGGGTGAGCCGGCCGCTTAAACTAAAGGGGAAAGAAAAAGGAGACATAACTGTAGAGGGAGATTATAGCATTCACATACTTTTCCTCCTAATCATGGGTCATTCGCTTATAGAGCATGCAAGGCAACAAAACAAATGATGATGCTCTAGAATCTAGATCAAGTTTGACAGAGGAGATGTCTGTTATATGAGAGTTTAAATATGAAAACCAAATAAATATATGAAAACTTAAACATCATTTCCATGCTTTCCTGCCTCTGAACTGGTTCTTCTTGCTCTGTTTTCTCTGGTTGGCTAGTTTAGATTTGGCAATCTTGGACCTCTTTGCAGCGAGAGGCATGCTCTTCTTCTGCTCCTTTTGTCTATTGCTCAGTCCTCCCCTGTCTCTATGTTTGATGGCAGTCTTGGCCCTGTATTTGCCTCGGTCCTCCCTACCAGCTTTCACTAGTTCCAATCGTTGCTCCTTTGTTAGTTTAAGCTTTATGTGAGCCTGTTGTGCAAAACATAAGTATCTTCTCATCACCTCACTAAACCAAAAAAAAGGAAAGAAAAACTTACTTGAAACTCGGCTGGATCAACACGCTTCATTCTCAGTTTTTCACTGTCCGGAATCTTCAAGCCGTGGCCAGACATTGCCTCCTTGTTCCTCTGTGTGACCAAAAAGAAAGAAAGAAAAAAGAGTTTCAGCAAACTAATTAACAGAGAATCAACAAAAACATAGACTCTAGTCTTAACCTAACCTTAAGTTGTTTGATCTTTTGGAAGTCCTCGTTGGAAAGGATCCCATCACAAATGAGATTCTCATCCCAATCTTTTCTCTTACTTTTCTCTCCCAATTTTCGCTCAGTTTCATCCACCATTTCGATTTCATCCTCCGTCAGAACGTCCGACGTTACATCTGATGTTTTCGCCATATCACGCTGGAGACTGGAGGAGCGATGAAATTTAAAACCCTAAACTCCTTTGAGAAGTTACATGTAATATTAAAAAAATATATACTATATATTATTTACATTTGAAGGGCTTATATTTTCCCTTTTTTTTTACAAAAAGTTTTGAAGTTTAAGAAATCAAGATCTCTAAAAAAAACATGTATGATGGTACAAAATAATCATAAATATCTTCTATTTTTTTGTCCACTTTTCTTCAAGTATGTAGTAGTAACACATGTATTATATCGAGTCTATATTACAAAATCTGTATGGTTACTTCCTCCCATATGCTCAACAGGGTTCAAAAGAGTTCCTTACTAGCTCAAAGATTGCAACTCTAGATCGTTTCTCTATGCACTTTTAAGGTTACTTCCTCCCATTTGGTTAGGATTCATGAGAAAGTACTTCAGCAACTTGGTTTAGACCTCGCATATGTAAAGCTTTTTCTTCCTATGAAAACTGACTACAAAGAACAAACACGTCTCTCAACAACAAGAGGTCTAAGTCGAACAACTAGAGAGAGATATCTCTGATACCATCAAGCTGCAGATGTACAAGAAGCAAGAAGAGAGGTAACCAACCAACCACAGTAGAGGAAGGTATTGAATTTTCACCTATGCTTGATCTTCCAGTTGTGAGCTGTTCGTGGGGCAGTGGATATTCCCTCGTAGTATCGAGACTCGAGTTTCCCTCTGTTCCATGCTTTTACAAAACGTGAGAACAATTCTCGTGCAGATTCGGTGGTGAGATCATTAAAGTAAGTGCGCTTTTCTTCTTTCAGCCATGTAGCAAACTCGTTGTTCTTCGAGAAGTAGTCCTCAGTTGACAGCTCTGGGATCCCCTCTTTCTGGAAGAAGAAGAAGATGGAGAAGGAAAAACATTTTATCAGAATCTCGATGTAGATGATCATCCGTAAGACATAACAATAGGGCAACAAGACTTTTTTGATTAAACCATGACTACACAACTGAAGAGACCTGTGGAGAACCACACACCAGAAGCAATATACAATACTTTGAGTGAAACATGCTATCACATGATTTTATGAGTATATATTTCAAAGGGTACGAGAGAGCTCACTAGCTTGTGGTCGCCTTCAGCGTGTTTCTTTTTCTGCTTATCATCCTTGGACTTCTTTGCTGACCAAATGAAAAGTTATAACGAATGTGAGAAAACATTATAGAAACGCAAAGACACAAGAGATAAGTTATGCTTAAAACACCAAGTAAGAAGAGCAATGTAATGAAAAGTATACAGCAAAAACAAGATACTTTCTTGCTGCCTATAATCCCCCTAACTAACAGGTTTCGCCAGAGCTAAATCGATGCTCCATTAATGGCATACAAACAAAAGAAAACAGCTCAAAGCAACAAGATGAAGAAGCAAAGATATCAAATTGATCATAACACAAACATGACTGGACTCAACACATCAAGTCAGAGATCTGAAATGGATAAAGCAGAATATGTACAAACACAAAACATGAGAAACAAATAATCGTCATACACGAACTCGATCGGTGGTGCTTGTGAGATTTCTTTTCCTTGGTCTTTTCACTTCTCCTACTTCTCCTTTCATCATCTTTCTCTGTTCCTCGATGCCTCTTAACTTTCCCTTCGTCTGTGCATTCATCAGATCATGTCATCCCCAGACAAAACATTATTCAACCAATAAGTCACAGTTTCAAGGTTGGCTACAATTTCAAAATCGGGAACAAGAATATCTGTGGTGCTCTTAAATCACTAAGCGAAACCAGACAAGTAAACTGAAATTCCCACTGCCCAATTTTCTCGGGAAACGGAAGAAAAAACTATATACATAGAGAAGAAGAAGAAGAACATACAATCGGAAGACGAAGAATCTTCGCTACGTGCTCTGCTTCTCTTCTTCTCCTTGGGGCTCCGTTCGCTTCCCATGATTTTCCGACTGACTTCAAAGACGGACAAAGGAAGGGAACGACATATTTATTTGGGCCCCGAGATCAGGATTTACAATACCCGGGTCGGGTCTCCATACTTGATTTCATTTAAACCCCCGTACTGTTTTGTATTTGTATTTGCCCCCCCCCTGTTTAATTAAATACAATTAGACCCCTTTTTACTAGCTTCTCTGCTCATTGTTGCACTTGAGCTAATGTTAATAATTAGTTTTCTTACTAATTATTGTAACAAATGTATTTTCTTCTCCAAATTTTCTAGTTAAATGATAAATTAGATTCATATGTTTTCAGAAAAGTTTTTACAAGTAAATTATTAACAGTGCATTTGGTCTACAAAGACAAGAGACTGCATTTTCTTGAAGATGGTCTCAACGGAGCTAAACTCCAACTCAAAACCATAGCTCCGACCACCGTACTCCACGTACAGAAACTTTGTACGAGAATCTTCCGAAGGCGGTGAAGGCAAAACCTTAGGGATCTCTGGAAACTCCGGAGAAGGTGGAAAAGGCAAGTCTTTCGTCTTCTTGAGAGAATAATACACATCACCTAAAAGAATCCATATGAGATCAGGATCAATGCAAGCCAAACCTCTCAAAGCATTCAAAGCCGATTCTCTTAATCCAGTTACGCCGCTGCACGCGATCCCAACAACCAATCCCGCAACTTTCTTCAACACTGCATCTAACGCTGAAGCGCTGCGTTTGTCTCTGGAAAGCTCCGCGATCATATCGAGAACTGCAGCCTGTACTTTCAAGCTGGAAACTTCAGCAATCGAAGAAGATGACTCGGAAACGGTTCTGTAAGGAAGCCGGAGAGCCGATTTGTTGTCTTCCCGGAGGCTCTTCGGCGTCATAATGTGGAATGGAGATGTGGTTAAAAGCTTCCAAAAGTCCGGGCCATCGTTGCGGAAACGACGTGCGAAGAAATCTCCTCCAGATGTTTGAATGACTCGGGTTATCACAGTTAAGCACCTCCGCACAGCCTGTGGAAAATGTAACGGATCTTTAAATCCGCCGAGTGTAGCGATAAATTGCAAGAGAAAGAGAGAGACTGTACCACGGGATTTCTGTTTCGTATGCAAGCAACACAGAACGGCCAGATTTTATTGATAGCGGGTAAAAGCCGGTTTTCGTCTGCTCCATAGTCCGTAGCACTCATGTAGTCTTTAAGCTGATAGAGTGAAGCAAATTCAATGACTTCTTCAATTGTTTCTTTGGTTTCTGTCTCAGCTCGATAAGCTTCCTCGACTTTAGCCAACGCCACTACTCCTTCCTGTATAATTGAAAAGTTACTGATTTAGTTCAGTTGCGGAAATGTCCTAGAGAGAGCTCAAGAAAAAGTACAACTAATCCGATGGGAATGTACCTCAATTATATCGAGGGAAACTAAGCATGAGACTTGATTTGATGATGCAAGGAGAGGCGTGGCTGCAACTAAACACGAAGAGGCGATTGACCCAACTGTGTGTCTGTATCGTTTAGAACTATTCAATTCAAGCAGTGTGTTTTCCCATTCTTCTTCGTCGTTTACTATATTGTCAGAATCTGATCCTCTCTCTTGCCTTGATGTTATCGCATAAGATGCTCGGGTCTTAACATGGTCACTATATGACTTGGCTCGGTCTGGTAATAGGCAAGCCTCGTTCTTTGATGCTTTTACAATCTCACCAACAGCCTACCAGAAGCACCAGCAAAGGTTACAATGTTTCTTAGAACAAGAAAACTAATGGTTTAAAAAGATTGCAAGAGAAAAATGAAAGATTGAATCTACCTTTAAGAACGGTAAAGTTAGATTTGGATGCTGTTGTCTACCAACAATTTCTAGTTCCTGGGAAACTAATCGCATCTGCAGATCCCCAAAACGGAAAGGGTGATTATGAATTGGAGGGTGTAAATGAGATATGGTGATTAAGATCCAACAAAGGCAATTTTATTCATTGCAAATGGCCTTACCGGTTCCTCCAACATAGGCAAGATATCATGGGCAACTCCGATATAAGAAAGCATAGCAGCAAGAACATTAGGGACATGAGGATTAAGATCTAGGTGGCGCAGCTGACGACAAATAGAGTCAATAACATAATCCGCATTTGCTACAACCAAATGCCCAACCTGCCAAATAAACAAAACAAAAAGACAGCACGATTTTGATTTTAACAAACTATATTATGATATGCTTGAATATTCCAATTATATCATCATAAATTCTCACTGTGGGATGGCCTGAGGTGGCAGCAAGAAGACATAAGACAGCGTCTGAAGCATTTCTAACTTGGAAGCTGGAGCAGGTAAGACTCTCAAGCAGAAGGTAAAGCGAGGAGTGAAGAAATCCACTTGAAACAAAATCTTTCCCAAGACACAAGGAACACACACCTACTCCTTCTATTATAACTTGGCGTAGCATTGCACTGTCTCTTAATAAATGCGGACTAATATGTTGAACATCAGTATCACTGTGCTTGGGAATTGTCTTTTGGTCCACAGGGAGATCCCACACTTCAGAAGATTGGTATTCGTGCAAGATTTTACCAACGCAATCAATCAGATGAGTTTTGGCACGTTTGTTCCATGAGATTTCCCAGGAAAGTTTGTCCGTTCCCCTTCTCGACTTCCGAAGCAGTCTTGAGAGAGCATCAGTTGCTTGATCAGATAGACCAAAAATCATCTCATTCAAAATACAAGCAGCAGTTGCCGCCTGGCGAACTAACTGTCCTGAACCAGTTCGATTACACCAAGACTGCCAGTCTTCTCCATTATACTCCTTTACACGAACTTCTGAAACCAATTTATGGAAAACACCCAGAGGAATATCCAGGATGACTGCTAAATGCTCTTCGTTTTTAAATCCTAGAAAATATAAACACAATGGAGATCATTTTACTATCAGTAACCAATTCATCTATGAGTTAATTGGAGAGTAACTTCCAGAAAAAAATGTTTCAATGGAATATGAAATGACCTGTCATTAAGGATAAACCTACAAGTCTAAGGATTCCAGCGAGCATCTCGTAGAGCTTCTGGCTACCAACATAAGAGAACCAAGGAGGCATGCGAGGTAACATATAGCTAGTGGGTGATGATATCTTCAATTTTACTTGATCGGATTCAGTGATATTTGGCACAGCGCGGTTGTAACTGGCCCCCCGAAACCCCACTTTTAATTCTGTGATAGAAGGAAGGTAACCCGTTGATGATGAAGGCCTTTCTGCTATGAGTTTCTCAAGAGAACCGGTGAATGCTGAACTATGGCTCAGACAAAGAGAAAATATATCCAGGAATCTGCTAGCTGTTATCTACATAATAGAATACCAAGAAGCATCAATCATATATTGCAAGCCATTTAATAGATCATGTTTGGTTTTTGGAACTGAATTTTCACTGATAGAAGAAAGAAGTGGCACCAAACCTATAAGTTTGTCAAGAAAGAATACATACAGGAGACTGAAGATGATCCGCCAAAAACCGAGGACCAGAATAATAAGTGACGACAAGTAACTGCTTCACCACTGAAAGTGCAGGCAATTCCTCATTCCCCAGAACCACTTTTGGAAGCCTCTCAATTAGTCTGTTGCCATTGACAAGCCACGGAAGAAGAATAGTACACACATATATGTTAAGAGATCTGAATACTGAGCAAAGGAAAGAAAAAATATAACAACAAGAACACATTACCTGTTAAAGATCTTAATTATATCACTCTCTACGTGATATTTTGTACGTTCGGAGAATAAATGATCCAGAAATTCCTGAGCTGCTACGGAAATTTGATCAGAGTCATCAACAGACAGAGCACATAAACATTCCTGCATGATAATAAGAAATTTATCCAGTTGTAAAAGCCTTGAAATGGAAAAATCCAAGATCGTGCATAGTTATTAGTTATGAACCTACCAACATGACTAATCTAGCACCCTTCAACGAACGAGGGCACTTAGATAGCAATCCACGCATTGCTGCGAGAAATCCAAATCGAATTTTGCTGGCTGGGTGAATAAGAATCTGAAACCAATAAATTCACAACTAAGAAAAAATAGCTCCGAAGGATTTGGGATAAAAGTGATGAACATAGCAGGGGAAAAAATAGCATACATGAGGAAATGTCTCACACAAGAGCTTATTCACGTGAGATGTAGTGCTATCTAACCATTCCTTTGTGCGTTCAACATGAAAGGAGTCACGACTCAGATCCAGATTGGATTTTTTGGGTACACTGATGGTAACAATCTCTTGGCTTGTAGTTTCTGCCAGCTCGTCGCTCTGCCCTTGAGATTTTGTTGTCAATGAACGAAGTTCGTCCAAAATTGAGAGTGCAGATTCATGCTTCTGCGACTTAGTATCATCATCAAAAATGTCCAGAGCTAATAAATTAGCCTCATCCTCAACGACTATCATAAGAAACTCGGCTAAACCTCTAATTGCTTGGTCCAATGCATCTACACTTCCTGCAGCTCCGCTTATCATTGCTCTCGAAACATGCAACACTTTGGCAATTTGGCTAACAACACCAGGTAGAAAAAACGCCAACACATCAGCAGTACCGACCTACAACAAGAATCCTGTTCTTATTAAGACCCATAAGTGTCAAAAATGGTCCAGAAGATACTTTTCCTCAAATCGGCTTCCATTTTAAGAAAAGTAATGTAACAAACCAAGTATGCATAACTAATAGTTACCTTAGCCACAAGTATCCGTAATGTCATAAAGGCTTCAACCCGAAGGTTAGCACTTCCTCGATGTCCACGAGAAGCCTCAGCATCGGCCACCTATGTGCAGTGATCAAAATTTATTTACTATAGAATGTATACAACTACATGAATCCAGATGAAAGAAAAAGGAAGGCTTAGGGGAGAAAAGAGTGTTACTTTGAGAAGAATGGAAAGCCAATGACCCACAGCAGCCAAAGCAGACTGAGACTGAAGAAATGCAAGCAAGCATTCTCGGGTTTCTAAATCATACTTAAAAGCCTCTGAAACTCTTCTCTCTGACAGTTGAGGCCAGCCAACAGTGCGCTTACATGAACAAGAATCATCAGAGCATGGAAGCAGACCAGAGATCATTGCCCGGAAACATTTGACGATCCCTTCACGAAACTCTTCAGCAGCCTCAGATGGCGATAAAATAGCACCACTAGTTAACTTCTTCATAATTACAACCATCTGTAGGAGAAATTTTCAACAGACAGTTCCCATCACTATGCTGATAATCCAAAACGAGTAAAAACTAGGATAAGATTCAATCATAATAAAGGTAAGTGAGAACTCTAAACCACTTCACCTGATCAATGGATCCAATGTGGCATTTCTTTAGAAGTTCCTCAAGACAATTGATTACACCTTCTGCTACTTTATCACTCACTCTATAAGGTGTTTTTGGAAATTCCTCAGGCTGATTTTCCCCCTGACTTCTGCAAGCAACTGCGGCGTCTAACAGAAGAAGCAATGGGAACAAAGTGTAGCTGAAACGTACATCAAATAAAACAGCTGTCACTTAGTAGACATTTCCCCCAAAACAATGAACAATACATCACAAAACTAAATATATAAACTCTCTCGAACCTGAAAACTGAAACTGTTGCTCATGTATCAGAGTAAAATAACTTCAGCAGAAAATAAAACAGACACGAGAAAGAGTGGAATATTAACTGAAAGAAGGACTGGAGAGAGGACGGAGGAGTACGGCGGAGGAGATGGAGCAAGGCAGGGATGGTGGCCGGATCCTTTTCAGGGTTTTGCGATAGGTTTAGAAGCTCCAAGCAAAGAACCTTCAGTTGTGTAAAGACGGCTTCTCTTTCCGCCTCTCCGTCAACGTCGTCGCCGTTGGTTTCACGGCGGACTACGACGGACTTTTCCATTGAATCCGATCAAATTATACGAAACTGACAAAAATGGAGAATTATCAAATTTTTGAACCGCGAAATTGAAGTCAATTCTGGAAGCAGAAAGCAGCGTTAGAGTGGTGGACTAGCCCTTACAAAAAATGACCCGACCCGATACTATTTGACTCCACCGGTCAAACTGTATCAATACCGGAGAACAAAAACCGGGAATTTTGCTCCTTAACGGTTTTTAGGAAATTATACAAACTAAACCTGACATTTATACAGCAGAATTGCAAACTAAACCTGATATTTATACAGAATTACAAACTAAACCTGGTACTTATACAGAATCGTAAAATAAACCGACATTAATTTTTTATCGTATTAAGAACACGATTCTTTGGAAACATCACAATAGACAACCCAGTACATTTCCTCCGTTAAACTTAACCAATCGGTTTAAACTTCGAATCCTAAACGTTGCTAAAAGGGCATCGTTTTGAGAGACTTAAAACGACATTGTATGGGAACGTGGAAAATCTGGGAGGCCATGGAAGAAAATTCTGAGATCTATATAAGCTTGCAACTTTTTGTTTGGTCTATCTCCCATTGAATTTGAGGAAAGATTCCAAAACATTATTGAGATAAGCTTCTTATTCAGTAATGGTGGAAAAAAGAAGCTTGCTTGCTTTGCTTAATTCGTTGATAAGTTGTTAGTTCTTTACTTCTAATCCAGCAAAGCTAGCTGGTGAATCTATTTTCAGACAACAGAGCAACTGGTGTCTTCTTTTTTGTCGTTTTCAATCTGAAAATATGTTTGTTAGATTAGATGATAGAGATTTTCAAACTAATCCTACCAAATATTCTTCTTCTTCAAATAACTTGTCTACCAATATTTCAATACGAAGCCATCAATCACTTCTCTTCAAGATTCTATAGACTAAAGAAAGAATCTTTCAGATAGTTAGTCTCAAGTCTCAACTCTCAACTCTCAAGTGTTTTTTAGTATACCAGTAGTATCTTTTGACCAGCTCTGTTTTTATCTACAGGCTGCTAAAATTGCTAATACATGTAATGCATTCTCTCTACTATTTAAATAAGTATTTTTGTTTTCTCTTCATCGATGAAATAAAAACCCATAAAGTAAATCAGCCTTTTGGATTTCACTAATGTATCATGAGCTCGTAGGATTTCAAGAGTGATGATGATGATGATGTTGATGATGATTCTTCTTCTTTGTCTTGTATTCTTTGTTTATGTTGTTGGTTATCATCTTCTTCTAACCCGAGTTCGCTCTCCAGGTGCTTCAACCATTTCTTAACCTCATCTTCATCAGACTCTTCTTCTGCGGCTCTTGAAGCAGAGCTGTTCTCATTTGCAGCAGATTGTTGAAACGAGTTTGAATCATCTAAGAAACTCCAAATGTCAGGATCTGAATCAAATGGGATCTCGAGCAGATCAGGTTTGTCTACCTCTTGAATAATGTCATTAAATTCGCTATAAGCTTCGATATACTCAAACGTCATGTCTATCTGTGGATCATCTTGCTGGTTGGAACCACCAGAAGACACTGAAGTAGACAACTCATTCCTCTTATTAGTCTTTCTGTTCAAAGAATCACTCGAAGAAGGCGAGGCCGGCTCATCTCCTGAGCTCTGAACGAGTCTTTTCTTTAGATGAGTGTGCCACACATTCTTGATCTCGTTATCTGTTCTTCCTGGAAGTTGAGAAGCTATTTTAGACCACCTGATCAAAATGAAGAAAGATTAATAATGTCTCAATAAACAAAGCAAAGATATACAGAGCATAGCCGACTTACTTGTTCCCATAGTTGTGGTGGAGCTTGATGATTGTTTCTTCCTCATCCGCAGTGAAGTTGCCGCGTTTCACATCTGGCCTGAGGTAGTTAATCCACCTTAGACGACAACTCTTGCCACACCTCAAAAGCCCTTCATTTGCATACATTCAGAATCATAGAGAAAAGCCAGTAAAGAGGCTTTGCTTTTATCATGATCCATTAAATGAACACTAAGCACACAACATACCAGATAGTTTGGGCAGAGATCTCCAGTTCTCATGACCAAACTTTTGAATGAAAGAGATGAGTTTCAAATCTTCTTCAGGGCTCCATGGACCTCTCTTCACTTTGGTCTTGTCACAACAAGGTGCTCTTCCCTTCCCCATTCTTTCTTTTTATCTCTCTCCCTCTCTCTCTCTTCTATATATATATAACTTTATTTTTGAGATTCACTTTTACCAAATATAAAGTGGTCCTGTTTTGTATATATATATGAGAGGTGATAGTGACATGAGAAGGATGAATGTATAACAAAGGGATTGATAATTGTCAAATCAGATTTGTTGAATGTGAAAAGGTTGTCTGTGGTATGGTTGATTATTTGGTATGATTCCATTTTCTCTTATTTACTTGATTTGGCATCCATATGATGCATGATATTTCTTTTCTTTTTATACCCATGCATGAATATTTCACATTTGTTTTACAAGTGTAAAATCATAATGTCTGAAATATCTTTGCTAATGTACAATTATATGTCCACAAGTGTTCATTTTAAAAATATTCTACAAACTACAGCTGCAATTATATGATATCTATGAAAAATAAATATTATTGGAGACAGAATAAAATAATAAATATTGAAAGGAAACAAACTATATGATAATAATAGTTACAAAGTGCAAAATATTAGGTAGTGTTTTTGACCAAAAAAAATAATCTACAGGCTACAGCTACAACTTGTTAGTTAAGAATTAGCTTAATGTAATAGATAATACATTGGATTTGATTATATTTAGTGTCAGCGAGTCTTGTCTAATCAGACTCTGTGTATAATTACCAACTTTTGAATAATAGATATCCCGTGATCATGTAGATACAGTACAACACAAGAAAATTTAACTCTAACTATTAGTGTTGTTTTATTTTAATAACGCAGTCATACCATGAAATATATTCCATTTTGTCAAAACTGTCGAGTTAATTAAAGGGAACTGGATTAAATTTATTTCAATAAATAAACAAACACATGAAAATTATGTTTTCTGATCCTTAAGTAGTACATTTAAACGAGGGTCGAAAAATAAAGGAAACTTTTATAAAGTCATTTCTAATCACATCCGTAAACATCAAAAAGCGTAAGGAGTGTGTGTGAGCACAGTGCACGAACTCACCAAACTAAAGACTAAAGAGAGTGGAAGAAGAGGTCAAAGACTTACGTCTTTTTGACTTTTTTTAATGTTTGGTGGGTTTGGTGTTGTTGTTGGCACTTGGCTACGTTTATTACTTTATATCACCAAACCTTCATTAGTACTTAATTAATTTCTCCGTAACCATCCCAGATTATTCTAGTAATTACGATATATAACCACTACTATATACTCCAAACAATTTTGGAGTATTGAATATCAACAATAATTGAAGTTAAGCCGAAGTGATGAACCAAACAATTTGGTTACGTTGATAAAATTTCTACCCAATATCATTATACAAGGAAAAATAAATAAAATATCTTACGGCAAACAAACAAAAAATCAAAATCTATTGACACCACAATTTAAATGGTTCAAGTCAATACCAAACAAGATCATGACGAATTGATTTGGTACCTTTGATATTTGTAGATATATAAATAACATTATGATATCAATTTGAAAATTTTATTTTTTTTAAAATCGTTTCATATACGAATTGCAAGTACAAGATCTCTTCAAAAGTTTCAACATTAACTGTTTCCTTAAAAGTCGCAATATGAATTTCATGTAGCAAGATCTCTTGAAACTAGCATTTGACTATCAACATCAGTTTCCATGGGAAATAATTTTGTTTGAGAAGAACAAAGTCGTAATAATATGTTTGAATTTTAAAAATATAGTATTTTTATTAGCATATCTTTTTTTTGATAAATAGCATATCTTTTTAAGAATCAGTAAAATGTAACCGAATTGAAGTTATAAACGTTTCATTGAAAAAAATATATATATGTTTACAAGGTACTGTGTAGGTTCGACATAGAAAAATGACGGTCTATTAGTTTTGTATTTGCATACGACTCTTGGTCATCAGAAGGTTGGTGAACAAACTATGAGTGGGAAAACTTTATTTAAAGAAAAAAAAAATACTATAGTGGAAACAAATTTCAACGTCTCTATGGAGTATGGACCTTATCTAAACGATGGAAACTCACATAAAAGATTTCTCAAGAAAAAAACGAAAAAATTCTGTAAAATTATCATGTAAGCACACATGTCGTTGCTATTTGGTAACACATACGTCAAAATGAGTTTTGAGTTTACACTTTAAAGTTCAGATTTTAGCTAATGGAATAAACCACTGTCTCTGTGTTGTGTGTGTTCATAAAAGTTAAAAAGGATTATATATATATAATTCGTATATTTTAATATATCAAATTAATTCCTGTATGGTTAATACTGTAACATTATGTAGAGGTTTTCAATGATAATTTTCAAAAAAATTTCTGCAAGTTTTGTAACCTAACATTGTGTTTGGTCTAGCATTTTTCAGTTACAAAATTACAATATATATATATATATATATATGTATATCAATTTTGGCGATTGTTAATGTATATATTGCTTGGCTCGCTTGGCTTGGGTTTCTCTCTTGACCCGTGTACCCCTCTTTTGGTAAGCATCCAGTATCTCAGCAAATGAACATTTCTCTAAGCTTATCCTGTAGCCGACAGATTTCGCAGAAATCGGATGGGCGACCGGGACCGGGGGGTCCAGAGCAAGTAGGGTTGGGGTATAGAGCCGTAAGCGCGGTGGGTGTGAGAAAGGACGTGCTCGTACAAGGAGATGAAATAATAAGTATTCCTATATAAGGTGTTATAACACCTTATTTAATCAAACAAATAATCGATAAAAACAACTCGTGCATGCACCAACAAAAATAGATTAAGTCTTTTTTAAATAGAAGTTCAGAGTTTATAAAAATGCATATAAAAGATATACCAACAATTAACTTTAGAAGGGAAAGCAATGAAAATATAAATAAAATGGTCTAATATGTACCTAAACAGGCTTTTCCAAGTAGAAACTGATTACGTATTTACGTTGGACTGAATATGTATGTAGGAGGACCAAATAAGACACCTAATCTTGAAAAATGAGATCTCAAACAATATTATTCATCCTTGAGTTGGTAAGACATTTGCTTTACAGTGATGTTTTTTTTCTTTGATCACCTAACTTATCACTCATTAGGTCCAAGCATAAAGCTAATGATTCCAAATTAAATAAAATGACGCCATAAGATCCACGCATACATAAAACATAACACCAAAACTAAAAAGGTGAGCAGAGAATATCAATGATTACGCATGCATGACGCACATGTATTTTTTATTCTATTTTTACAACAGACGCAGATGGATTTGTAATGGGAATCAATCTATTTCATCGAAAACCTGTTGTTTAATATTTTAGTGTTTTTAAGCTTACTATTTTGCTATTTATTTTACCAGATTTTTTCCCGCAATTATTCCATTTAATAACGGTCAGTAATTATTCTAGCTTATTTTATTTAACGGTACTCTTTTTTTCATCTAAAGATGAAATTGATTAAAACTTTTAAGTTGAAATACAAACAGCCGGTGGAAAATAGAAAAATCACAGTAGGCCCAAATAACGGTAAGTTTAATGCAAGTTAAAAGAACAAAGAAAAAAACACACATTTTACGCAAAAACAAGTTTAAAACTTAAAACTTAAAAGCAACGACGGCCTGCTAGAATATGTAGTTGGGCCGGACTTTACAATTTATGGGCTCATTACACTCTATATGGACCTGTATACCTAAAACTGCGATTGGTCCGTCCACGAGATAGAAAATGCATTATGATTTATGAATGGTGGCTATGATTGAAAACTATATAATAACCATAAATGATTTTATCTCAATTAGCGAACCGATTATTAATTTAATAAATTATTGATATATTTTATTTTTATAGTAGAGTTAAGTATATCAACAAATATACTTCCTCCGTTTCGCAAAGAGTGTAATTATAGAGTTGATTTTGTGTTTTTTTTTCTAAATATTGTTTTATATTTTGAATGCATTTTTAAAAACTAATTTCTAAATTTACTATTTTCAAATCTAAAATTATTTTATTTATATCACTGTTATTTAATTAGGAGTATTTTAGATATAAACATGTTTATATTTTTAAAATATTTTTAAAATTTGTGTAAAATGTGTTAAACGATACTTTTCATAAAACAGAAGGGAGTATGTATCATACATTCATACTTGATGTTATCATATTTTTTTTCTCTTACATTTTTAATAAAAACATGCACTAACTTTTCCACTCCAAGCTAAAAACTTATCCTGCAGAATGAGTAATGGCTTGGGAATTTAAGGTTTATTCTATGCATTAAAAAATTTCTATATCATTTAATTTTCAATTTAATAACCCCACCAATCTTCCATTTAAATGCACTGAAATACCAAGACCGGTCTCACTGCCATATAAATAAATATACCTAATTTAATTTACACTGCATTTTTATATAGGTACGGTTACACTACACATTTAGGGCCAGCCGTCTTATTAGGAGTAAGTATCCTCAAAACACAAAACCTCCAAAACCTATCAAATAACGTATAAATTTTTTTAAGTTTTTAAATTTTGATGAAGTAATTAGTGATTTTTGACGTCAATTGGACCAATCCCGATAAAGTAATGTCATTTTTTCACACATACGTCTATGTTTGTGTATGTGTGTGTATAAGTTATTAAAAGCTATTAAATGTTAGGCGTTAAAAAATCGTCCGTGAGCATCATCACTTCGTCACCCTAATAGCCTAAACAGAAAAAAAAATAAAAAAAATCAACATTATTATTCAAGCTCGTTGGCTCTGTTATTAAATGCTTACACCTTCCTATTTCCTAAGAAACCAATTAATTAATATCCCACCATATTTTTTTTTTCTTTTTGCTATTAATTTAAATGAATTTCAGAATGTTGACAGCCAAA
>VBRH01000132.1:36831-55339 GCA_014578085.1 Cardamine resedifolia
TTTTTTTTTTTTTTAAACATATTATTTTACTATTTTCGTACTCTTCACAAAAACCCTAAACCCTAAATTATTAGATTCTGTGCAGACAGTTTTCATTTTCAATTCGATAACTGCCTCTTCTCTGTTGCTGGTTCTGAATCAGTGGTGATAATGGGGAAAAGTAGGCGTAAACAGAAGGTAATACCTCCACCGCAGCTTCCGCCGGATGTACCCGAAGAGGATATTGAGTTTTCCGACGAGGACTTGAAGTTCGTCGAAGAGAACACTGATTACGCCCGATTCGTCTCGCGAATTGACACCGGTGCTATTAACAGGTGCGTCTGCGAATTCGTTTCGTGCTTTTCGAATCTTATTTTTGTCTGCGGATTTTTGTTTGCATTTTGGTGATTTTGAGTATTAGTATTGGTTTTGTTTGTGTTATCGTGCAATATTTACCTCAATCAATACTTTCTATATCAGATTCGAGTTATATACGTTGGTTATTATTATTCTTCTAAGCTTTTATTTTGTTTCATCTGAATATATGTATTGATGATATCTTGTTATGCTTTTACCAGGCAATGCGGTGGTAAAGTAAAGTCTGTGGAGGAGAAGTATGAAGAAGAACGATCAAAGAAGAAGACACATCAGGAAGAAAAAGAGAACAACGAAATTCTGGTGGATCCTGTTGATGTGCTCCCTGTCAAGACTTTAGATGGAAAACTCCACTATCGAACAGGTATTAAACGAAAATTAACTTTTGTCTTTGTTTAGTAGCTCAATTTTTAGCATTCTAATTTGTGGCCTTTCTGTTTTGTGTCTACTGCTTGTATTTTGATATGGTTCAGTGTCAAAGAAGTCAAAACTAGCTGAAGCCGACACAGATGAAGCAGAACAGGACATCCTTGAAGATGAAAATATATTGAACAAATCTCAAAGGAGAGCAAAAGCTAAAAAGAGTAAAAAGGAGGCAAAGAAACAAGAGAAGGAAATGCCTGAAGAGATTGCACAAGAGGAAGAAACACCCCAAGCCGCTGTTCTGGTGATGCCTGTTTTGAGTTTCTGTGTTTTGTTTTTTTCATTTTATAAGATGCTAAAAGTTTCAGTTTTCATTCTTTGACAAGCTTTTAATTTGAGTTATCATATTTGATAGCTTTTCGCCTCTTGACCGTGCATATACCTTTTCATAAAAAAGAATCCGGATTAACCTTTTGGAGTTAGTAATGCTGACAATTGGGTGTCTTGTGATTTTGAGCCTACCTGTGTTTTCTTTCATCCTTTTTTCTAACATGTGAATGATTTTCTTCTTTCGTCAGGCAGAAGTGAAAGAAGAACTATCTGCTGAAGAGATGTTTGAAAATAGAAAATATAAACTCGCGGAGTTGGGAGTGGAACTACTTTCTGATCCAGAGGCAAACATAAAATCCATAAAGGAAATGTTAGAGATCTGCAAAGATGAGGATACAAAGATAGTGAAACTTGGCTTGTTATCTCTGTTGGCCGTATTTAAAGATATTATTCCTGGGTAATTTTATCAGTACTTTATGTACCATTCTTTCCTCACTCTAATTTGCTCATCATTCTCTTAATTCTCCTCCTTTATGAATTTAGCTCTTTCATTTTTTCTTTTGTGGTGCCAGCTATCGGATTAGACTTCCTACAGAAAAGGAGCTTGAGATGAAGGTGTCAAAGGAAGTGAAGAAAACCCGGTTCTATGAGTCAACCTTATTAAAAGCCTACAAGGTATGCATCTCAAGTGTAATTGATTTTCGTTTCGTCGTGAGTATAGTTATAATACATCTTATTTTGCTGCTGATGTCCTTGACAGGCATATCTGCAGAAGTTGATTATATTAGAAAAGCTGTCAGTATATAACCAAGTGGCCACTCGGTGCATCTGTACATTGCTGGAAACAGCTCCTCACTTCAACTACCGTGATAATCTGTTAATTTCTGTTGTCAGAAATATCAGCTCCCCAGATGAAGTCGTGAGGTCCTAGTTATTTTAACCCTGTTTCAGAGATGATGAATTATGTTCAACTGATATATCATATCATGGAATCTATTCCATTGTAGAAGTTTTCATATCCCTTTTGTCATAGTCATTTTACTGCAATTGCGTCTATTTCGTTCATATCTAACTCACTTGTTATGCCTGTTTGTGTTTGCAGGAGACTCTGCTGCTCTACTATTAGGTCTCTTTTCTCCAATGAAGGGAAACACGGTGGTGAGCTGACTGTGCAAGCTGTCCGCTTGATTGCTGATCATGTTAAAGCTCACAATTGCCAACTTCATCCTAATTCTATTGAGGTATTCATTGGTCTTATTTCAACATTCTATCAACCACACATTTCTGCACCAATTAGCTCGGTAAAGTTGTGAGAACAGCCCCTGATGGAAAAACTAGATCACAAGTTAACATTTTCATCTGAAAGCATATCGTAAGACTAATACAAGGCACATAATGATTCGGGAAGTATTCTCCAAGAAAAATCTGGTTAAATTTTCTTATCTCTTTGGGTCTGTTGTCATTTCCCCTTCCATTTTTGTTCTGTCCTTAGGTGTTCATGTCCATACGCTTTGATGAGGATATCGGAAGACGGGATAGAGAGGATGAAAATAAGAAGAAATATAAGAAAAATTATAAAAGAAATAACCAGGAGGAGCAAAATCAAGTGCAGGAAAATGAGAGGAAGAAATCCAAGAGAGAAATAATGTCTAAGATCAGAGAAGAGGTAATTTACTTTAATTTTGTGCAATAGATTTGTTGGTGGGAAATTTGATGTTTGCCCTTGTGTTGAGAACCATTTATATGACAATAACATTGAAAATTGGTTCAGTTCTTGCTGTTGCTTTGATATAAAGTGATAACTCTTGATGGCTTTATTCAGGTTACTGCTGATCACAATGGAGTTACCTATGAACCGAATGCTATGGAGCGGCGAAAGATGCAGACAGAAACACTTTCTGCTGTTTTTGAGACTTATTTCCGTATCCTGAGAAATACAATGTATTCAATTGGCGAAAGGTATTTTTATAGATTGTTATAGCTAATTGAAAAATTGTGTTTTCCAGTTGTCCTCAAATCGAAATGGTACTATTATCTGTCTGCAAAATTGATTCCTTTTAAATTCTTCTCATGAAATCTTGTTGGCTTTGCAGTCACAGATAGACTATTTAGCTGGTCATATAGCTGTGTCAATGTTAATTTTTTTTAATTCTTTTATTTCCCTTTGATGACTTAATTGCAGCTCAGAAGAAGCAAACACAACTTCAAATCCTGGTGCCTTTGGATCACACCCTTTGCTAGCTCCATGCTTGGATGGGTTGGCAAAATTCACCCAACAATTGGACTTGGACTACATGGGAGATCTCATGAACTATCTAAAGAAGCTTGCTTCTAGCAGCAGCGTCTCCAACAACTCAAAGCAGAAAAACTCAAAACTATTGACAGTATCTGAGCGCCTGAGGTGTTGCCTTGTCGCCTTCAAAGTGATGAGGAGCAACTTAAATGCCTTGAACGTTGACTTGCAGGACTTCTTTGTCCAGCTTTACAACCTCATGCTGGAGTACCGCCCTGGAAGGTATGTTACAATTTTATTCATCTTTTAACCGCAGCATTAGCTGAATCTAGTTTAGTCTAAAACACTTTGTGGTGGTGAAACAGAGATTCAGGTGTAGTGTTGGCAGAGTCTCTGAAGATAATGTTGTGCGACGACAGACATCAAGACATGCAAAAAGCAGCTGCTTTTGTGAAACGTTTAGCCACATTCGCGCTTTGCTTTGGATGTGCCGAGTCTATGTCTGGTAATAAACATTATAAAAACTTCCAATTGCACATCACATGTCTTTATCTCAAAACTGTCTCATTCTTCAATCATCTTTGTTTTATTATAGCTCTTGTCACCTTGAAGATTCTGCTTCAGAAAAACGTCAAATGTAGAAACCTTCTAGAGAATGATGTTGGAGGCGGCTCTGTATCCGGTTCAATTGCAGTAAGTCACAATTTTCTTACTCTTCATATACTAAATAAAAGTTTGGGAATATAATTGGTACTCCGATTGCAGAAATACCAACCATATGCTACAGATCCTAACTTAAGCGGGGCTTTAGCAACAGTGCTTTGGGAACTCAATCTCTTGACCAAACATTTTCATCCGGCGATCTCAACGATGGCCACAACAATCTCCAACATGAACACTACTCAAAGCCAAACATTTCTTTCTGCAGTGACTCCGCAACAGGCGTTTGCAGATTTCTCTCTTGAAAAAGAATCGTTCGAGCCTAAGAATGAGTCTCGTAAATTGTACAACAAACGGAAACGAGAGAGTTCGTCTGAAGAAGCTAAGAATGTTCCAGAAATCAACATGGTTCTGCTCAACAAGAAACTGAGAGAGAATTTTACTATTCTTCAAGATATAAAAGAGGACGAGAAAGTGAGAATGGAGTTGCAGTTGGAGAAGAAAAAATCATTGAAGAAACTGAATAACGTGGTCAAGAAGAAACTTAAGAACCCTAAATCCAAGAAGAAATTTTGAAAGTTACCTTTTTCCCCTTTAACGTTATATATATACATTGTTTGCTTTGAAATGCAGGATTTAAATTTGTTAAAGTGCTCGAATTTTGAGTATATTTTTGTTAAAGTCGGATTTTGTCAAAAAAAAGAGTTTTCTAACTCACAGGATGTGCCTCAGAGTTAAAAGATACGAAAAGTTATCCTTTTTAATACGTTTAAAAAATACTATAGAATCATCATATTAAAAAAAAAAAAAAATAGAATCAGCTAGTATAATACTTATGTTTTAAAAATTGGGAGCTTAGTCGCTCAACAGTAGTTTTCTACAGTGATTTTACCTAATCGGAGTAATTAATCGTTAGACCGATATTTTACCGATTAATCTCTGCTTAGCCGATTTTTGCCGATTAATTTCTGCCTAGTTGAATTTTTTTTTTAAATGTTATTAAAAAAAAAAATTTTACACAATTTAATAAAAGTTTGGCCTAATTACAAAAAAAATCAGTAACCATCCATTAATATTTATTCATTCTACATCTAATTTCTGATTTTAAACCTTAACCGAAACTAAAATACAAAACGAGAACAAAGTGCTATAAAATCAATAGCAAATCAACTATATTATTAATTATATATTTGTATAATACGTTTATAACATTAAATTTTTATAAAAAATACTAAAAAATCTCAAAACTAATCTCCGATTAATTTTCGTTTACTCACCGATTTTTTATGGTAGGCGATAGACCCATCATGAAGGCCCAATTATTTCCTAGCGAATTTTAAAACATGGTATAAGACTATAAGCTGAAAGCTGTGAACAGAACAGCAAATTGTTTCCCACAGAACAGCAAATTGTTTCCCACAGAGAGTCCAGCCGTACATCGGTACAAGGAAGATACGGCCATGTGATTTATACATCAACTTTTTTATTTAAAAAATGATAAATATTAGTATTATTTCTATATATATATATATAAAAGTCAATGCAGCACTAGATGATGATACACAAATGTTTTATTTTCCAATTTTCGTAGTGGATTATCCACGCCAGACTCAGATCGTATCATTCATCTGATTTTTTAATCAAATATTTTAAATGTATATTTGTTAGGTGTTGGGACGATGTCATCGATATGTAGCTAACATCTATTTCAGTTAATTCTTTATTCTTAAATTTAAAAATGATTAGAAATAATAATTTATAAAGATGATAAGTTGCATTTTTATAAATGATGATCCGTACGGTATCTGAAATAGCTTGCATTTTATCACTTGAGTTTTTTTGTTTGGTCAAACTCACTTCAGTTTTATTTCTCATTATTCAATTGAAATTTTCCAGAGTAAAAAAGCGAAAAACATAAACTTTCATTATCAGTCAGTGACAATTGTCAAGAAACTTTCTCCGATCAGACAAAAAAAAAACAAAAGGAGAAGATCGAATAACAATTTCGAGAAATAGAAAACAGCTACTCTGTAGTTTCAAGTAAATCGTCACCACATAACAGCGCGATGAGCTCCGATGGATCAGAGTTTCCAGATCGGAGAGTCTCCACAACTTGCTCGAAGACGAAGACGTTACAAGGAATATGAAGAACTCCTTTCTGAGCGTAACCGTATTCTTGAGCAGATCGATTCAGCAATCCAATGAACACAGGGTGATTCAGCAGCTCTGCACTCACCACGAACCGCTCCATCGCATCGCCGACGTTCACAGGGACGTGACCGGAAGGGACAGTCAATGTCACGGTTGCTCGCTTGACCATGAAAACGGACGACGACGCCATCGTCGGGTTATGGACATCGCCGCTGCGAATTCGGTTGCAGGAGGATGAGTCGGCCATTCGTGAGAGGCGGCGAATCAGAGGCTTCATGTTTGATTCCTTCTCACTGAAAAATGCAAAAATTGTTGTGAGAAAGAGACAGAAGTATGCGATAATTCATAATTGTTAGTATATATATATGGGAGATAAATCACAGAGACTGTATTTGATTGGTGGATTTACCCATTAAACTTATAGAAAATTTGTATTTTAAGTATTATTTTTTTTTTGTCGTCGTATTGTTTTATTTTAGACGGAATAAAAAGGTATTTAATTTAATTCACACGTATACGTGTTAATATATTGAGAAATAAGTCATGGTCAATTTAACAATTGAAGTACTACCTAATTTTGATTAATACAAAATGAGAAATTCTCTAAATTTGAATAATATTCCTAAACTACACTCTCTTTTTTTTGTATAAACTTTTAGCCGTTTCCTCATTAAGATTTGTCAAATTGCTAATAGAATGTAGTGGGTAATTGGTAAAAAAAACTTAATCCTATAGTTTTTTGTTTGTGTTATAATAAATAAGATGTAAAACAGCAGGAGTGGATAAAACGGTATTGCATTTTCTTGTTGTTATGACAAAATTACTTGATTGATTTTAAATTAAGAATATAAAGTCATAATACGAAATTTTCGAAAAATCAAAATTGTGCCATATATTAAAAACGATAAAATAGTAAAGTGAACTTACACAAATGTTAAATCCGTTATTTTCTTTCTTTATATTTGATCTCTCTTTGATATAAATGTTATGGACGGCTAATATCTCTTAAATGAAACTCCGAATCACATACCGTATAACAAAACGGTTTTGTATTTATTAATCTACTTATAACCATATATACATTTTTTTAGTCTATTATGTATTTTTGTATATTCATTATTCATTAGTTCTTTTAATACAAAAATATTTGTAGTTTTGCACTATCGGTTCTGATTCTTTATTTTCCGATTTGATATAAAAATTTTGAACTAGTATAATAAATCAACATAACAAAAAAGTGTTAAATATTGAATGATGTGACCAGCACAAACCATACATATACAACAAAAAAAAATTAAACACAAATTTATGATTTGGATCCGAATATATATACCACAACAATACAAACATTATAATCAGTCGATTGTCACCGTTGCTCGTCAATGACAACTTTTAAAATGGATATAAATGTGTATATATTAATATATTATCGTCCTACAAGTGCCAATTATTAATTAAAATAATAGTATGATTTAATGCAAATTGAGGATCCAATTATCGCCTTTGACTCTTTTTGCAAATACTTATTTTGGGAACCAATAATACTGTATCGTTGACTAGATGAAAAGAAAGAGAGAGAGAGCGAGCGAGATAGTACATAAGTACTAAATTAATGAAGTTCCGGTAAGATGTTATAGTTTTAGCAGCATATGTCATTACACATTCTTCTTCTTCTTGTCCGTTTATTTTTACAGCAAACAGAACCTGTTGATATCAGGACATGTGACAAAGGTACAACAATCTCAGTATTCAGATTCCATTGAGTTGCCTTGTTTGGCACTGAATTAATAATGTATCTCACTTTCTACTTGCACTTTTTCTTCAAAGCATACCAAAGGACAAATGTGCATTCCTTGTACCATTCTTACAGTAAATCTGCAGACATGATGAATGTTCACCAAGGTAACATTGGATTAATAGCTAGCTTTATATCACTACATAAACTTATGGCAAAGAGTTTTTCCCGTCAAGCCAGGTTTTAGCTCTTTTATCTTTTATCTTTTTTTCCTTTGCGAATTCAGCAAACATTTGATTCTCTGTTCATTCATCATCCAGGAGCCGATTATCATACGAACGATTCAGAGCTTTCTTGACTAATATCAAAGAACTTAACGCTCACATGCAAACCAGAGAGGTAAGCACAAGCTGTTTTAATTATTTCCTTTAATCTGTGTTTGCAAAGTATATACGCATTAAAAAATATTATTTTCTGAATTTGTTAGGAAACTCTGAGGAAAGCCAATGAGATATTCGGAACAGAGAACAAAGATCTTTACCTGTCTTTCCAAGGACTTGTCACCAAGAACTAGAGCTAAACCGTCAAAAGATTCGAATGAAAGAAATGACGAAATTTATGGCTCCTGAATCCCAAACTAAGCTACTCTGTTACCTTGCCGACAAGTTGTAAGAGAAACATGACTCTGTCTGAAATTGGCGACAAGTTGTAAGAGAAAAGTATCTATCACATAAATGAAAAGGCCCATTAGGCCTGACTACAAATATTTGGAAGCCCGTTTTGGCGACAAGTTATAAGAGAAAAGTATCTATTACATTGATGAAAAGGCCCATTAGGCCTGACTAGAAATAATTGCAAGCTCAGAAAACAGGTTTGAATCTGCATACGGGTTTATAGAAAGACCGCGAAAATTACACTCCTCAGTCCTCTCAAGTCCTGGGAAAATCGCAGGTGCTAGTCTTCCTCGTTGAAGTTGTTTTCATTTCGAATTGTTTTGTTTCGTTCTTTTGGTCTAATATGTCTCAAAGAAGTTATTAGAAGTATAATTTTTTTTGTTTCTTTGTAGTTGGTGAGGAGATTGTGCACACACGGTGTTTGATAAAATGTCTAAACTGAGAAGATGTTCCATCTCTTTCGCTCTGATTCAATTTCTGAAAAATAATATGTTAAGAGAAACTGATAATGTCATGTTGTTTCCTGGAAAATCATCTAGTAGATCGCGATGGACGTTTGTTCAGGTGAGACACAAGTCAGGTGGAGGAGGATGGAGACCCAAGAAGAAAGTATACCACCGAGTACATGAGCTTGATAAAGCCATAGACTTTATGAAGAAACCAACTCTGATACTTCAATTAAAATCCCTTATTCAGGCGCAGAAACATGGAAGCCTTCTTCTAAGGGATCTTGAGAAGCATGTTGGGTTTGTTCACAAGTGGAATTTAATGGCTGCCATTGAGAAGTACCCTACTATATTTTATGTTGGAGGTGGAAACAAAGAACCTCCTTTTGTTATGCTGACTGAGAAAGCTAAAAAGATCGCAGCTGAGGAAGGTGAAGCTACTGAGTCAATGGAACCTATTCTGGTTAAGAATCTTAGGAAGTTATTGATGATGTCTGTTGATTGTCGAGTGCCTTTGGAGAAGGTTGAGTTTATACAGTCTGCAATGGGTTTGCCGCAAGATTTTAAGAGCACATTGATCCCTAAGTACCCTGAATTTTTCTCTTTGAAGGT
This sequence comes from Cardamine resedifolia, assembly GCA_014578085.1. Taxonomy (NCBI): domain Eukaryota; kingdom Viridiplantae; phylum Streptophyta; class Magnoliopsida; order Brassicales; family Brassicaceae; genus Cardamine; species Cardamine resedifolia. The sequence goes on from VBRH01000132.1 coordinate 46,390, forward strand.
TATCAACGGGAAAGTTAATCTTGTTTTAGAGAACTGGGATTCTTCACTGGCGATCACTGCACGAGAGGATAGGTTATCCCGTGAAGGAGTCCTCGAGCCAGTTGGGGACAGGAAGAGGGTCAGGATCACAAAGGATGGCAATTTCTTGGGACGCAATGCGTTTAAGATTTCTTTTCCTCCTGGTTTTAGGCCTAACGCAAGTTATTTAGAGGAATTTGAGAAGTGGCAGAAAATGGAATTTCCATCTCCGTATCTTAACGCTAGAAGATTTGATGCTGCGGATCCTAAAGCTAGGAAACGAGTTGTGGCTGTGCTTCACGAGCTGCTCAGCTTAACAATGGAGAGGAGAGTGACGTGCGCGCAATTGGACGCATTTCACTCTGAGTATCTGCTTCCATCAAGACTAATACTTTGCTTGATAAAGCATCAAGGGATCTTCTACATTACTAACAAAGGAGCAAGGGGTACAGTATTTCTCAAAGAAGCTTATGCTGGTTCTAATTTAATCGAGAAATGCCCGTTGTTAATGTTCCATGATAGATTTGTTGCACTCTGTGGTCGGAGAGAAGTCAGTCTATCTAATGAAATCCAGCCTTCAAGTTTTATCTCCTAATCTTACATCACACTTGAGATGTGTCTGTACCCTAAGGTATACTACCCATTGATTCTGTTCCAGCAAATAATTTTCAGTTTATTTATAAGCATTTTTCACACTGTATACTTTCTTCTTACAGTCTGATATGAAGAAAAGAAAAGTAGTTGTTAAGATATTAAGTTTGCACCAACAAACAGAAGTGTAAATACTATCTGTTGATTGAGGATGCTAACTTGAGGAAGGCCAGGGACGTGTCACAGCGCCTAATACGGTGCCAGAGGAGATGTGACAGATAGATTGACTAGGTACTGTGAATGTGATATGAACAATCTCGTCCATTTGGAGGTTTTGGATGCAGCTGGTATTATAATACACTTGTTTGTTTCTCTGTGTACACGACTCTCTTTGATTGTTATCTGGAAGAAAACGATAACGGAATCTTCTTCGTGTTTACACAGGAAGGAAACATTAATTTGAAATGCAGGGAAAGGGGGTCCAGAACTCATGTGGCTTGTGAAGGCATCATGGGAAAAGAGCCAAAGGGAAAAACAATTAAGTCACACTCCACAATCCCTCATTTTAGACCTGAGTCGCCTTCATGTTCAATAACAAAAGGTCAGTGTTTTCATTCATTCATTCATTATTAGCCTTTATATTTATTTATTTTTACAGTTTTTATGGTAAAATACACAGTGCATTGCATTATAATAACCAACAAGTTCCTGTCTCGTTCTTTTCTGCTGGCCCCGTTTTTGTTTCTACATTGAAAGCCATCATTTTTTTAAATTGTATTTTTTTGGAGATAAACAACAAAACTCTCTTTTTCATGGTGCTGGATGGTAATAGGCTGCTGATACATCAATTTAAGCTTTACGTTGTGAGATAAACATTTGGTTTCTGGTGATAATTAAACTGCGTAGTTAGTTGTCTGTTTTTGTTCTTAGTGAGATTCCGTGTCTTGTTTGAACATGTTAACTAGCCTATATATATATATAGTCGAAACCTATCAATCAATTTGAAAAAAAAATCCATAAAATACACACAAAAGAAAATCCAAAGTCAGATTCTATTTTCTCTTTCTTGAAACTTTAACAAGTAAATTGATTCCTGTCCTTGCCATTTTGGCATCTCATCATCCAAATGAAGGGTACACAATTCAAAGCATAAAGCCAAGATCTTTGAGGCTGATTGAAGCATCAAGATCAATTAAACACACACATCTTTGAATTTTGTTTTTTCTCTTTTTACATTTTTCCTTGATAAAGCCAAATCACAGACCAAACGTGAGGATCATTCGCTAACATCTTGAGACGTATCAACCAAGAATTGGAATCAATACGCTGATGTTGCATTCGATTACAGAAAACTACTGAAAAAGACTTATAACCACACTGTGATAATTTGAATTTTCTTGTTTTAAAAACTGAAAGACACAGTTTATGTATATTGATTGATCTGGGAAACTTGTCCTGTACATAGAAAGAGACGTTGGCTTTCTTTAAACCAAAGGGAGACCCAATAAGATAGTTATGGATGATGATGATGCGAAATAAACAAGTTGACACATAAAAAGATCAAACTTTAGGGGTATCATTTTCATGTATGGAGGTTTTGATTTCTTTGTTGGGGACAAAATTCTATGGTCCATTATTGAACAGTGGTCCTACAGTCCCAACCATTTTTCTGTGAATTATGTGTACTGTTTTGGACAGAAGAACACATCATGCAATATTATTTTCCTTGTTTGGTCCAAATCTTATACACCTCTCTCTCCTCTCTACTCTTTCTTTTGAATAATCGTTTTCAGCATTTCCAATCTTATTCAGTTATCAATAAATAAATAATCAAGTACATTTTTCCAACAAGTATTTGTTCTCCTTTCTCTGTATATATACAAGTATAGATTCTCCCTTGATGCATCTTTCTAGATTGATCTAACTAATTCCATGATTATTATTATTATGTTATAATAAATGTTGCTTTGTAGTTATTATTACTTGGTGTTAATTAAAAGAATAAAGATGCCATCTTCAGCCTGAAGCTCCTGATGCATGTCTCTTGTATTTTTATTTACTGTTAGACATTGTTATTTTCAAAAAGTAAATCATAGACATTGTACAAAACTTTTGATTTCTCCATTTCTCTTTTCTTTTCTTTGTTTTTTTGTTTGATACCATATCTTTTTTTTTTTATTGTTTCTTGATACCCACATCAGCACTTTAGTTACCTTTTCCCAACAAAATATCTTTTTATTCCATAGACATAGTCCAATCTGATTTCCCTAATGAAAAAGAAGCAGAAGAGGAGGACATTTCATGTATACATTATCAGTAAACTAACATATGTATATATATAGCATTATACTTTATATAAAACCTATTCTATCTTGGATATGATATCTGCCCACTAACCCCAACCAAACTACATAAATGATTTGGGTAGTTGGCTTTCTTTCTCTTCTTTTTAAAATTTTAATTTAAAAAAAAAAAAAACTTTGGGATATGTAGGCATGGGCATAAAAACCGAACCCGAACCCGAACCGAACCGAAAAAACAGGTTCGGGCAGGGTATGGGTAGTACCAAATTATCCTACTGGGTCCTGTGTAGTTCTACCCGTGGATATCGGGTAAAACCCGAACCCGAACCGATACTCATACGGTACCCATAAACCCGAAACTAAAGATACTTATGAGTATTTAGGGTTTTTACATTTTTTTGTTTTGTGACTTTGCTTTGTTTAACTAGGATTTGTTGTCACTATTTTATCTTTTTCAGTCATTGAATATTAAATTTGGAGTGTTTTGTGAGTTTTGTATGTGTTTGTGTATGTTAAATTATATATGTTTTCGGAAAATTTAGTTATATTTTGGGTAAATGGGTATATTTAAAGTATATTCGGGTATAAAATATCCGAACTGATGAAATACCTATTTTTTGGGTATTTATAGGTTTTAAAATTTTGAACCCGAACCCGACAAGACCCGAACCGAAACCGAATCGAATATTTATAATTACCCTATTGGATAATAAATACATAAATCCGATAGACCTGAACCCGATCGGGTTTTATCTGAACCCGAACCCATTACCCATATGCCAATACCTAGGGATATGTATGGGTGCCTAATATGGACAAGAAGCAACTATTACAAACACTTTCCTATACACTTTTCACTGTTCAAGAGAGATAATAAAAGGTATCCATGAACAGTTAATAGTTGTGGGGATATCAGAAGTGAAAGAGAGAGAGAGCAATCATATATATTATATAGGTATTCAGATGGGTCTATAATATCTATCTTCCTGAGTCATCAGAATCAAGTTCCAAGTTTTGTTGTTATGATATATTATTAACATTATAGAATCTGACATCAATTCTGAAACAAAACCAATTAGAGGATAATCTGTATGTGCAGGTCTATTGTGGTCATAATGATTCATATTGTTGTGACTTGTGAAAAATAAAAAGAAGAGCAACTCTTTGAGGTCTAAATCTAATTCCACATGAGCTTTGCAGTGTTGTGGTTCAGTGGGATTAGACTGATTGTTAACATTACATATATACATATTTCTTTTTTTATAATATTCTCTTTAAATTGTTCATCTTTTGAATTGGATGGTACTAATGATGAGAAATAAACAAATGTCTTGTGGCTTTTTCTGCAGTGATTTTCAGAAGACTTCACACCAAATCCACTCATTGTACTAAAGCAGAGAAGAAGAGAAATAGCTTTTTTATTTTTATTTTTTGGGCATGGTATATGGATTGGTAGGTCATTGATATTCCCACGTAAAAGGAAAAACAAAATGCTCTTAGTGCTTCTTTTTTTTTTTTGGTATCGTTTTTAATTCATCCCTTTGTGTGATTGTCTCTGTTTAATCCTCTCTTCTTCAGATAAGAATTCGATGAGTCGTGTATATTATTTTCTTAAGAGAAAATTTCTATATATTATGGGAACGAAATATTTTAGATAGCAATATATCGTTTGAGAATGTAAAATTTTAAAATAAAAGTGAAGGATAATTTTGTGATCTATTAATCAATGTCAACAATTGATTGCTACTAGTCTAGACTTGGATTATTTAACCAAAAAAAGTCATTTGCTTAACGGATTGGTATGGGGTAATCCTCACTTTGAAATTTGAAAATTCCTATTCTTTTCTTTTGTGGGATTGTGATTCCGATTCACATTATTGACAAGAGTGTTAAAGGTTAAAAGAGGTGACAAATGTTTTTGTTCCCATTTGGGCTCATTTATTCATAGTCATGTAGTCAAATCATATTGATGGCTTAGGGGTGAAAACTGAAAAAAAAATGATAAGTGGGACCCCTTTCCCAACAATAAGATACTACAATAGTTAATTTAGTTATTAAATTTAATATTTTCTTAGGACATGGAACAAAAAAGGCAAAAGCTACCAAAATCAATAGGGTAGTGAGGTTGGACCATTTCATGAGTGCCCCCTTTCACAAGGTAATCTATAAAGTTTTGGTGTTCCCCATCATGACCCCTCCTCACATCTATATCTCTACTTTTAATTATTCCCAAAGACATTTTGATGTAATCTTTAATTTTTTATATCATATCGTGTGTATATTGCCACTATGTAAATATATATATTGGGAATAAAATCGTTTTGTTTAGTGGTTGTTGCACTTCTACAGGTGATATTTGATTTAATCGTCTATCTTTGTTATTTAACTAGCTAATAGTTATGCGCATTACTGAACTCACATGATATTTATATGTTTCTACGGTTTGATCACACTTTCCATTTTTTTTATTCAATAAGGAGCTAACTTGAATTAGCATTTTGGTTTCTTTCAACTCCTAAACTGACTTTTCTTTTATACATGCAAAAAATAAAATAAAAATTGGATTGCCATTTGAGCTGAATAGTTTCTTTAAATTCGTTAAGGAAATGTATAAAAATTGCTTTAAACCAAAAATTAAACGTAAGATTAATACGTCAATAAACTATATATGATTTCACTCAAATATAATTCAAAAATGAAGTGATCATTTCAACTTATTTATTTTTCATTCAATTATACATTGTTTTTTTTTTCTCATACCCAATGTTCTAAAATACGGCCTATACAGCAGTATATACAGTGTATATACGATTTACGGTGAACAATTATACTGTATTTTAGCTATACAGTGTTATTATATAGTAACAATTATACGACCGCATATACACCGTATAAACGCTGTATATACGGTATAGTTAATGTTTTTTAAACAGTTAAAAAAAAGGTTATTAAAAAAGGTTAAAAAAAACTTTTTGTTAATGTTTTAAAAACAGTTTAACAAAACTATATAGTTTTTCTCCAATAAAATATAACCATAATTATTTATTTACATAAAAATTTGATTGATTATATAGTTTATTAATTATTTGATAATTAGTTTTTTTTTACTCAAATGAGGATTTTAAACATCTAATATTCATTGCTCGTACCATATGAAATCGATGTATGGGAAGAAAAGAAATTAACTTATAGTGAATTTAAAATTTTACTCTATTTTTTAAACTCTTTGCACATCTCCCAAAAGTACTATTAAAATCATCGTAAAAATTAACAAAAAATTATTTAAAAGAAAGAGAGAAACCCCACCAAAGCTGAAATATTGGAAAAATGGTGTAAATATAAAATAATATCTAAAATGGGAAGTGGACAAGTTGCATGACACAAACCCTAACACCACAACATATGCATATCCCATCACTTTACACCAAGTCTCCCACTTTTGCTTCGTTTGTTTCGTTTATATATATAAATATAATTAAATAAAAGCATAACCGTAGGGAAATGGTCCTTAGATTCTTCAAAAGTTTCCAAATACTAAAGTAATTTACTAATTTAAATAAACATCAATCGGTCAAGCGTCACTCTCTCTTTTTTTCTTCCTTTCAATTTTTTTTGCGTTTTGCTTGATTTGTTGCTTAGTGTGTACGTGACGATTGGTTCATTTCCTTCGCATACTATTCTCTGTTTTCAAAATAACAAAACTATAAGATCAAAGTATATATATATATATTTTATTGGTTAAAATGAATTATAAAGATCAAAGTTGGACAAAGTTGTAGAGTATATTATTACCCCAATTTGCTCGAACCCAATGCTGATAATTATACCAAGTACTTTTTTGGACGAGGTGTAATAAGACTTTGAATTTTTGCTATAGAGGTATGAAATACGACCTAACTTGTATTATCAAATAAATTACAAGGCAGAAAAATATCATTAGACAAAAGTTCAGAACTTCCAGGCTATACAAATAGAAAATTCCCAAAGACATTTTAACTTTAATTCATATCGTTTGGTTGGATTTATGGATGGCTCTTGATCAGAGATTACTTGCGGTTTTATGAAAATTCATATAGTGAAAGCCTTTGGATGCAAAATCTACGTAAACTCTACATATGGCCTGCCACCATTTATTTCGTCGAAGGCTGCAAGAACACTACTAGAGTGTGTCATTCCACTTCTAACACGCGCAAACTAGGGAAAATTAGGGTATATATGAATTGTGTTGATATTACATGTTTTTTGCGGAAATCTATATATTGTGGTTGTTATCGTTAATTAGTAACATTTTTGTAAAATGTTGTATATGAATTTTGATTTTTTTTTTATTGAGTATCCTATACTTTAATTTGGTTCTTGCGAAAAGATTTTCGGATATATATACAAATCTCTTGATGATTTTTTTGAAAAATATCAAAAAATCATATTTTTTTCGTAAATATTCTCATTAATCAAAGTTTAAAATAGTATATATGTTTGAAACAATCTAGCCAATAGCCAATAACTAGTACACGTTACCATTAGATATATTTGTGTTATAGTTACGGGAGCACACCCTTTTCAAATTCAAAAATGGTAATGAATATAATTGATATTCGGTAAAGAGATAAAATTGAAAAGAAAATCTCCAAATTTGTTTTTAAATCTGTAATAACACGTTATGTTAGATCATTCTTCAGTTTTGTGTAAACCATTTTATGTTAGATTATTCTTCAATTTTGTGTAAAACGTTGTTTTATTTTAGTGTTAATTTTCTCAAAACTTTATTTTAATTATCATTACCATTTTAAGTTTACATTTACATCGTTTCATCACCATATCTATTTTATTTTTCACTATCCGATCTTTTACATTGTTACGATTTGCGAATGGATCTTGTTAGTGCATTTCATATTCACCACCTTACCACATGTTTGTTCCTCGATATTTGACTAGATTTATATTTCGAGGCATGCAACAAATACAAACACCAGACCACGTGTTAATGTATATGTGTCAATAATTTTACAATGTCGATAGTGCAAGATGTAACCAACCTCATCAGTTTAAAGATTATATTTACTTTCGGCCTTAGAAAACTAGTATTTATATGTTCTGTCTACCTTACTGCGTGTGTATTTGTGTGTGTATATGTGTGTGTGTTTTTTTTAAAATAATTCTGTAAGATTAATTAATTAAAATAAGTACATAATATTGAACGTTTCAAAATGTCATGAATTATAATATTGAGCCTCCATTGGTTGATCCGCCTGTGAAGGCACAAAGATGTCTACATCGAAATCTAATAATATACAAATCTAAATTCCACTTAGAATCACTATGATTAACATAATAAATCAATGTTAATTCCATGTTTTGATCTTCTCTAGGCACGAATGATAAAACTAAACAGCAGAACGAAGATAAATTGGCTTTAGGACTTTTTATTCGTGCGACGAGTATATCCTCTTTATTGTTGGCATGATCTCTTCACATCGCTTTCTCGTGTCCTCTTCCTTTTTTTGGTTGTTTATATCTAAATCTTCTTTTCAACAAAAAATATCTTTTTTATATTTCTCGACAATATTCAGAAGATTAATCAAGTATAAACATCTGTTAAAGCAACTTTGAAATATTAGTTACAGAATTTAATTTAGTTTTAGTCTTCATCTTACCACTTGATTGAGTTATACTAAAACGGTGACATGCATAGAACCAGTTATCTGATATCAATGGATTTTTTTTTATTGTCAACGATAACATTACTAAACTTAGTCTATAATTTTCTTGTACAAGTATGACATATATTTATATACATGGTTTAACGCTAGATGGAATACTTTTGATAATGATATGTAACTATTTACATCTTCTATAATTCAAAAATTTACCTAGTATCATTCTTTAAAATTCATGTTTATAATTATATAAATTATACCGAATCTCGGATTCCTGTAATTAATTAATTATGTTAACAATAAATACATATACAAACTTGCAAGAAAACAATTCGAGAAACTGAGAAAAAAAAAACAACTTGATTTAAAAAAAAAAACAAA
>VBRH01000132.1:120030-130516 GCA_014578085.1 Cardamine resedifolia
GAGTTTAGAATTTCATACAAATAATCGCATGATATATATATATATAGCAGTGTGATACGTGCGTACGGTATATAAGGATTAGCACTATATATTACATACATACATATATGATTTGTTATGTCTCTGTAATCAAATCTGTCTATAAAGAACCTCATTTAACGAATATGAGATAGAGAGGATACATATATATAAGAGAGAAGAGAAAACTGCTTGTGGATGTTTGCCTTTACAAAACTTTAAATTAAAATGATTAGTACTTCCCAGAACAAAAATTGACAAAAACATACGTTGTTGATTTCGCGAGGAGTGAAGAGATCACTCAAATAAATGAATCGTCGTTGATTTTTTTTTCTTTTTCTTTCCACTGTTGAGTTTGATTTTTCTTTGGTTAGAAATTTTCCCTATTAGAAAGAAGATAAACTCAGTTCTTTTATAACAAAAAGAAAAAGACGGTTTAGGACCAGTCCTGTAATGTACATGTATTTTTAATTTGGTTGGTCTCATCTACTATGAATTTAAAAACTTGGTCGTCGACGTGGTAAACAATCGCCACTTATATTTAAACCGCATTATAAATAACATTAACTTGACAATAGCAAAATACAAAAAGAGGAACTAATTTCAATGCAAATCTAATACAAGTACATCTATAACTATTTATATATGTATATGTATCAATCAGCATTCAATCACGGCCGTTGGCAGACGTAACCATAAACTCCTAGTGTACCGATTTCCGAATATGAATGAATGTGGCGTGCACATGATCGTTAGGATCTAAATATAGTAATTTGACATAAACAAATGTAACGAGAGTGAAAGAAAAGTAACTCAATTTGTCGAATGGCGCCATGTGTAAAATGGGTCCCACACAAGAGCTATGATTTAGTATATAATAATCCTTAGTCCGTGATGTGACTGCTCGGTGGGGTGCGACCGGCCGTACCCAAGTTCTAACTCTTTATACGGCGTTAGCTTCTTGTCATTTAAGTCATTTAAGCTTTGAATCACAATGGTTTTTGATTGGTTTTTGGTTTCAAATTTTTTAAAAATCTAATTTATAATCATTCAAAATTTTGAAAAAATAGATTCCCTAAAACATAAGGAATATGGATTTTCGTAGTTTTTGCACATTTATAAAAAAAATCTAAAATCTCAGTTTTAATAGTTTTTGAGAGATTTTATCATTTATTTTTAATATGCTATTCACGTAGGTGTTTTTCTTTTAGAGAGAAATTTGTGTTGACAAAAAGAGAGATTTTGTTTATCAATTCATTAAAACCAAAACCTTATTTTATGGAGATTTTTTACAAGACGTAACTTCTTTTTTATATTTTTAAAATATTATTATTATTATTATCAATCAATAAATCTAAATTCTATTTTTCTATATTAAAAACATAGTTTCCATATTTTTATCAATATTTTTTTGTATTATGAAATTTTGTAAGTTTTTATATTTTATGATTAAAATTTAATATCCTTATTTTAATAATTCTCAAATACATATAACCAAAAATGAAAATTAAAATACAATTTTTTTTAAAACAAATTATATATAAAACCAAAAACTAAATAAGTTACCATTCAAGTTTTAAAAAAACAAAAATCTACCCCAACATAAAAATCAAAATACCCAAAAACTAAAAACTAAAAACTAAAAACCAAAAACTAAAAACTACTTAAAAACTCTAAAACATTCATGGCCTAAGTGTGTACATATATGATCTTCGCGCGGTAAAAAGAATAAATTATTCAGGTCTCTTAAAAAAAGTGAATGATTCTCTCTAAAACTTCCTAAAATACTACCACTAATCATGCTTTTATTATAATCCCAAATTTTGTAATATACATCCCAACTTGATCGGAAAATGTAATCTTCATTAATAATTAAATACTAACCCACAACGCTCATATCCACAACCGAACATTTGAAATCCACCCTTTGCAACCAAACTTACCGTAGGGCTTTAAATGCATCCGTTGTTTTATAATCTAAAACGTAGATTTCTAGATAGTACACTAGTCTCTAGATGGATTTTTTGAAGTAGACGATTCTTTATTGATGATACTCACATACGTGTCAATCAGTCATTAGCAAACCACTGAAAAAAGAAAAAAAAATAAAGTCAATAGCAAACCAATTTATATATTCTTTTAATTTTAACTTCTCTTTTTATTAAATTGTTGAACGGGATCATTCCTCGAGTATGGTACTTCATGTACCGTACTTAGGCCCCGTGTTTGGGGCAGGGCTGGACTCAAACTATACAAAAACTCTCTGATTCTCTTATGGGCTTTGGGGTTATAAGTGAAGATGCTTCTCTTCTGTTCTATTTATATAAATAAGTGAAGAGACTACTTGCTTCACAAGCAAATATTCAGTCACTAACCAGTGTTATCTTACTATTATAAGTTTATAACTTATATATATATTTTTTATAAAGTTATAACTTATATAACTTACAAACAAAAAGGAATGTGCAAACGCAAACAAACGTATGACACCTAATATAATCAAGTTATATACGGGAATTATAATGATTCAATCAATCCAGTGGTATTTTCTTATTTAATTTGGCTAGATCATGGATTATAAAAATACGACGTTATATGACGTAAAGTTGTTAGTATGATCGGGATATATGAAACATAAGATATTTAATATTTCTCGTGTAAAATGCAGATGTTACGTATTATACGTTTTTTGTTTTTTTTTTCGGGTCAACACGTTATAACTATGTGAATGTTTAATTAGAAAGAAAAATATATTTTATTTTCGTCAAACATTTATAAATCACGAAACGAAAATGTGAAACATAAAAACTTGATTACTTTTATATTTTTCAGTTTGCTAAAACTTGATAACTTGATTAACCAGTTAATTGTTGTACTTTTATTTAAAGTTAAGTACATGAAAATGTAAATACATGCAAACGCAAAAGAAGAAAAGAATCGAAACTCTAAACGACAACAAAAGACTATCCAAAATTTCAGCTCTAAAAGGTTGCACTGTGCACATATATAGTACAATACAGGGTCAAACTTCCAAAAAATTTAAAGATTAACCTCGTCCTCTTAAAAGTTTATGCAAAATTTGAAATGTCAACTCAAATTTTCATGCAAAATGAAAATACAGAAATAAAAATATTTCATCTTCATTTGTGTTGATGTTAACCGGGTCTGATTTAACTTCGAGATTGGTTTAATTAAGAAGAAGAGATGACTTGGTTTTTCGGTTTTGATGGTTGTTGCTGAACCGGGACAGAGGAAGCAAAAGGAAACCTTTTTTTCGCGAGAGAGGATCTTCTGTTTTTTAAAAAGATATATAATCTCATTCTTCTTCGTTGTCACTGTTCATTTTTCTTGTTACGAGAGGGAAAAACGATAAACACCATTGTTGAGAGCTTTGCTCTGATTTTGTATTCTCATCTTTGATATAGTGGATTGCCGAACTGATTCGGCCCCAGACGTATAAGCTTGATCATATCGATCTCGCTGAACTGGGTAATCAAACTTTGTGTGCTCTGTTCTTTGATTCTTCTTATTGTTCTTTCGATTGAGCTATATATTTCGTGTTTGTTATCCTAAAGATCTGAGTGATTGTGAGGATTGATTTGTGTTGGTATGAAGATACAAATCGTAACAATTTATTTTTTGGTTTTATGTTTTTATGCAAAGTTATAATATAATTAATAAATAAAACTTTTTCATAAAATATTTTTTTAATAAAAAACTCCAAAACAAATTATGTATTGCGTGCGTGTAAATCTATTCAACTTCACCTACACTTCTCTTCTTTTCTCCACATAAATTACGTGCATCTCTATATATACTCGATGCATACAATACGCCATATTTCATGATTAATAACTAATTAAGATCTAAGAAATGTGGAAGTTGAAGATAGCGAATGGAGACAAAGAAGAACCCTACTTGTTCAGCACCAACAGCTTCCTTGGACGGCAGACATGGGAGTTTGATCCGGACGCCGGAACATCCGAGGAACGAGCCGCCGTTGAAGAAGCTCGCCGTAATTTTTTTGATGATCGTTTTCGGGTTAAAGCTAGTAGCGATCTCCTATGGCGTATGCAGGTATTTATTTCTATCAAGTCTAAACCGTTGACCCACAAAATGAAAAAGAATATATTTTCGATGTGTTTTAGATATTTTTTATTTAACAAATGAAGCTGATGAAAACTTTACATTACCAATAAACAATTTCTTGAGCACCATTCTAGTAGTTGGATATTCATAAATTTTTATTGTAATGTATTTTCGCTGACGAACTCAAAAATATTTTTAGCCTCAAGTCCAATTTATGTGATCATTACAAGTTTACATTGGTTGGATCTATATACATGAGGTCATCAATAATCCAACATATATACGAGAATATCAAGAAGTATCAAGATTCCGTAGAGGCGTAGACGATCACATTGGTACTTTAAGGAAAAGAGATATAGCATCCTATAGTTCTTGTTTTAATCAGATGCACCAATACATGGAACTGGCTAAAGAACGTGATTATGGGTTAGGTCCATATTTTTAGTTTTCTGCTAACCCTAAAAGGCAAAAACCGTTAACTTTTTTTTGTTATTTAAAAATCAAAACAAGTATACAACTCAAAAAAAAAAAAAAGTATACAACTCAAAAGATATAAAAGAATTTGATATGAAATATTACATTTTAAAAGATTTGACCCGAATTGTAAATTTATTATAATTGCAAGGGCCTAACTGTAAATAAATAGACTAAATGATTTCGCCGGGAAAAGTCGCGAGAACAGGTCAAAGTCAAACGTTTGATTACAATCCCTAACCTTCGACGGTGGCCTCACCGGCTTACTCGACATCACCGGGATTTGTAACTGGCTTTAGACTCCATGCCGTTATCCTCTCTTTTTCTGTGAGTTGAGACAAAAACCAGTCTTGCTTCACCTTTCCAGCCTAATCGTGTTTCTTCGAGTCGGTTCGGTGGACTGAAAAATGAAAAAACGCTTCTTTTTGAAACTCTGATCCAATTTAACGCAAATGAGCAGAATTTAAGGAACATAGTGATGGCCATGTGTTGATTATACTTGGAAATTTTTGTCATAAGCGCATATGATTCAAACTGTTTCTATGATGCAGTTTTTGAAAGAGAAGAAATTTGAGCAAACTATACCTCCGGTGAAGGTTGAAGACGCTAGTAAAATAACGAGCGAAATAGCTACAAATGCGTTAAGGAGAGGGGTCAATTTCTTATCGGCATTGCAGTCAAGTGATGGACACTGGCCTGCTGAAAATGCTGGTCCCTTGTTCTTCCTTCCTCCACTGGTATGTCTCTATCTGCTTTCTATATTTCTTATCACTTTATATTCGCCTCACACTATGAAATATTCTTAGGACTTTTGTGCTTTAAGAAACTAAGAAGAAATGAGTGTTGTTGATCTGAAAGAAGAAATCTTTCTGGAAAAATTAAAGTACATAGATTCTATCCAAGTTAGGCTATGTGGGAGCTACAGTTATGCTCGTGAAATGGAGTAATATACTATATCAATGTCAGGGAAAACATATTTTTCATTGAAGTTATCAGGTTGCTCATTTACGATGGCTATAGATAAGATTCTAAGGTAGGGTTCTATATAATCTATTTATTTCCTGTTGGTACGATTTAGTATATACAACACTATGCTTGTTGTATAATCATTTTCTTGGTTCTTCTGCTAAAAAGAAACTGGGAAATGCTGACTATGGATGCCTTTAGTCACTGGATCAAGCCACTAGTTTGAAGAAAAAAAGAAAGGAAAGGCTGAGAAGAGTTTATTTGGTCAACATGTATCGTTTGAGTCTCATCTCACTGTCTCAGGAGAGCTTAAAATAATGAGTGAGGCTGCATAATAAATGTGTCATTCTATTGCGACATCCTCTGCTTCTTGTATACTTTGATATGTCTGCAAAATCCCTCTGTTTTCCTTGCGAGTTTTGCATTTGCTTCTTTATTGGCAACCTGCTTTCTTCTTTGGCAACATTCTCTTGTTTTTCTTTCAATTTCAATAAAATTACATTCTCAATTGTGGGAATTTTGTTTATTGCCAAGATTTCTTCGCCCAAAATTTTCTTCTCAGATAATGTTTTGTTTGTAAGATACAGGTATTTTGTCTATTCGTCATTGGACATCTTCATGAGGTATTCACTAAAGAGCATCGGCGAGAGATCCTCCGATATATATACTGTCACCAGGTATATTATAAGTTGATCTGCAAAACGTACCACTTATGCTACTTTATAAACTACTATCAATCCCTTTTACCGTTGAGATGTGTTTGTTTGGCAGAATGAAGATGGTGGGTGGGGATTACACATAGAAGGCCATAGCACGATGTTCTGCACCACACTAAACTACATATGCATGCGCATACTTGGAGAAGGTCCAAATGGAGGACCAGGACACGCGTGCAAACGTGCCAGAAACTGGATTCTTGGCCATGGTGGTGCAACATACATACCCTCTTGGGGTAAAACTTGGCTTTCGGTATATATCTGGATAACTTTTTAGTAAAAATTGGCAAAAGAAGACTCGGAAGGTTGTTTTAATATTGGTTCAATGTTTGTAGATTCTTGGTGTTTTTGATTGGTCAGGAAGCAACCCCATGCCTCCAGAGTTTTGGATCCTACCTTCGTTTCTTCCAATACATCCAGGTTTATTTCTTTAACATCTTGAATATCTTTAGCTTTGCCTCAAAATAAGTAGTGACTAGGGTGTAATAGTCAACTAAGGAATGATGGATGCCAATGAAAAAAACCCACACAATGACAGAATCTAAGAATCCGTTATAATCTTTCTTTGAGGCATTCAAATTGAGGCGTAAATTGGCCCCTCCCCTGTGTTTTACGTTATAAGACTCTAGCTCTTAAAGTTACATGTTCATTTCTGAACTTTGGTTTGACATTGTTTAACGAAAATCTGCAGCGAAAATGTGGTGTTACTGCCGGTTGGTTTACATGCCAATGTCTTATCTTTACGGGAAGAGATTCGTTGGTCCAATAAGTCCTCTTATTCTGCAACTACGCGAAGAAATTTACTTACAGCCATATTCAAAAATAAACTGGAATAGAGCACGCCATCTATGCGCAAAGGTAAGATCTCTCCTTGTTTTTCTTTAAGTAGTTTTTCCAGGAAAAGAAATTCACAGAAAGCCTTCCACTTTTATTCTCAGGAAGATGCCTACTGTCCCCATCCACTGGTTCAGGATGTTATATGGGACTGCCTTTACATCTTCACTGAGCCGTTTCTTACACGTTGGCCATTTAACAAGCTTCTTAGAGAAAAAGCTCTTCGGGTGGCAATGGAACACATACATTATGAAGATGAAAACAGCCGTTATATTACTATTGGATGTGTTGAAAAGGTAAAACGTATTCAGTCCTTGTGCAGAATTGCTGGAGTAGTCGAATTTATCTTCGAGTTAACTGACAACTTCAGATTTCTTAATCAAGGCATTATGCATGCTTGCGTGTTGGGTTGAGGATCCTAACGGAATTCATTTCAAGAAGCATCTTTTGAGGATTTCTGATTTCTTGTGGATTGCAGAAGATGGGATGAAAATGCAGGTGTCAATGAAGATTCGGAATCTAATTGTTACTAAATATAAATTTCGTATGGCATAGAAGAATTCTGAGTCAATATTTTTACAGAGCTTTGGAAGTCAATTATGGGATTCAGGATTTGCCCTCCAAGCATTGGTTGCAAGTAATCTCGCGAATGAAATCCCTGATGTACTCAGGAAAGGACATGACTTCTTTAAAAATTCCCAGGTTCGATATCCTCTGCAGTATTGTGACTTTAAATTATGAGAACAAGAGAAGATGTCTTATGGAACTGAGAATTTTGAAGGTTAGAGAGAACCCTTCAGGTGACTTCACGAGCATGTACCGTCACATGTCCAAAGGGTCATGGACTTTCTCTGATCGAGATCATGGATGGCAAGCTTCTGACTGCACAGCCGAAGGGTTCAAGGTGATTTGTCGGAATTCAATTACTATAACAAGTTGCTCAGCTTTCCACCTAATTAGCACATTTATTTTGGTTGTAGTGTTGCCTATTACTTTCGATGATGCCACCTGAAATTGTTGGCCCGAAAATGAATCCCGAACATTTATATGATTCTGTTACTATCCTACTGTCTCTACAGGTGAGTTTTTTTTACCATATAGAACACAGTTCCTCAACTTTATGTTAAGAAATTTTCTGTTCATTTGCTCTTGCTGCAGAGTAAAAATGGAGGTGTAACTGCTTGGGAGCCTGCCCGTGGACACGAATGGTTGGAAGTAAGAACGAAATCCCATCAAGATTTTGTATCACAACATTTATGAGGTCCTGGAAAGAAATTCTCAGAAACATGTTTTCACTTTTTCAGTTGCTAAATCCTACTGAAGCATTTTCCGACATTGTGGTTGAGCACGAGTACAATGAATGTACTGCATCAGCAATCCAAGCTTTGGTTCTGTTCAAGCAACTATATCCCAATCACAGGACAGAAGATATCAACAGTTCCATCAAGAAAGCCGTACAATACATAGAGAACATACAGATGCTTGATGGTTCATGGTATTATATATTAACTTTTAGACACGTTGAAATTATTCATAAAGGTCTCTGTAATACCAACAATTCTTTTTTGGATTGATAGGTACGGAAGCTGGGGAGTCTGCTTTATATACAGTACATGGTTTGGCCTAGGAGGCCTTGCAGCTGCTGGAAAGACTTACGATAACTGTTTGGCTATGCGTAAAGGCGTTCATTTCCTTCTCACCACTCAAAAAGATAATGGAGGTTGGGGTGAGAGCTACTTGTCATGCCCTAAAAAGGTATAATCGCCAAATAATAATTGCAATGTAAGCGTATATTTCCCAGTTCTCGCGGTTCAAGAACAATATACTTGGTTTGGTGTGCAGAGATACATTCCAAGTGAAGGGGAGAGATCAAACTTGGTGCAAACCTCTTGGGCAATGATGGGTTTAATTCATGCTGGGCAGGTTTAGAATCGCGCATGCTAAGAACTTTAACTCTTCACCATAGTAAAGATCTTAGTCCCCTTGAAAGTCATTGATTGTTTCTTCTAATCCCACATTACAGGCTGAGAGAGATCCAGCTCCTCTTCACCGGGCTGCAAAACTGCTAATCAACTCCCAACTGGAAAATGGCGATTTTCCCCAGCAGGTACTTCTGAAAAAATGAAATAAAGTTAACATGAAACCCTCTCAAAAGATTTTATATAGAAGCTTAAGCAGAACTGTCCCTTAGTCTCCAATTTTAACTGATTTGTTTGCTATCTACCATTTTCTTTGGTTCTTAGACTAATACACGCCTAGGTTGCTATGGTTGTTCAAATCGAAAAACTAATAGACTTGAATGGATGGTAGCTAAATCTTCCAAGTGACATGGTCTAGCTACATCCTAAATGCAAAAGTTTTGGAAGAGTCAAAATTGTATATTTTGCAGGAGATAACTGGAGCTTTCATGAAGAACTGCTTGTTACACTACGCAGCATACAGAAACATTTTTCCGGTGTGGGCACTCGCAGAGTATAGGAGACGAGTTCCATTGCCATATGAAAAGGCTTGAAAAGAGAGAAGAAGTTAGATTCATCATCACGTCTCAAAAACTCACAGGTCATTGACCATATTGGATCATATATATATATATTCATGACCTCTCTCTTTTTGTAATAAGCTATTATTTATATGCCAGTGGTTGAGTTCTGTACTGAATAAGCAAACTACTGATCGTATACTATATGTCTATTTGTATTATATTTTGCATTGTATCATGATTCATGACTATGTATGTTTTCAAGTTATATAAATATTGTATTATATTATCTATTTATAGGTATGTACGTATCCAAGATTAATCAAAATCTTTCCCACAAACAAGTTATCTCTTTTTTTTGTCTCTTAATTGTATATCACTCCAGAAGTAACATGTTCTTGTCGGTGTTTTATTATCACAGACTTACCAAAATTCCACCTACTTTATCTTAATCTAATTTACATAATCGCGTGAATATCACACACATATGTGTTTATATACAGAAATCAGGTCAGTTTAATACAAACAACTTCGCCGGACGACAAACATTGGAATTTGATTCTGACAGAGGCTCGTCGGAGGAACGATACGCCGTCGCCGAGGCTTGCTGGCCAGGAATTTATGTGTTCTAGCTGGCAGCGATTTCTTGTGGCGCTTGCAGGTATATAAGTGCAATTATTCCTTGGAAATTATTTTCTCATTTTATCTGTCTTTCTCATTTCATGTAATTCATATATACTTTTTTCAAAGTTAAGATCAATATTTTAAAAAGTAACATGAATGATTTTGATTGCCTACTAACTTCTCATTTGAAGAAAATATCTAACATTTCAATAAGATCACTTTATATTAATAAAGTTTTATATGACGTTCTTCTTCTCTTTTTTTTTTTTTTTTTTTTTTTTTTTTT
>VBRH01000132.1:130546-142839 GCA_014578085.1 Cardamine resedifolia
TTTTTTTTTTTTTTTGTCACTCAATATGACGTTGTTCATTTTGTGATGTTTAGCTAAAACGTAAAAACAATCTTAAACTGGAAAGTTATATATTACAACTATACCAAACAAAAAAAAAAAAGTCATCTATAACAATATATATGTTAAGTAATTTAACTGTAATGATAGGACTATCTAGCGACGACAAAAAATAAAAATAAAAATAAATGATTGGACTATCTAGCAAGTTTTGTCCATTCGTTTTTAAGCAAATGCATGTGACTTCGTACGAATACCTACTATTTCTCATTTATTCTCATCGGACGAACTTAATTAGTACACCGGGCACTTCTCTGTCTTCTACTCGTTCAATTATTGCTTTTTATTCTTAAATTAGTTTTTTCCTATATATATATTAGGATAGTAGATTCATGTAACGTGCTATTTCCTTAACGTTTTCAGTGCCATCGTCGTTATGTGGAAGTTGAAGATAGGGGAGGGAAATGGAGAAGACCCTTACTTATTCAGCACCAACAATTTCGTCGGACGTCAAACATGGGAGTTTGATTCCAATGCCGGAACACCGGAGGAACAAGCCGCCGTCGAAGAAGCTCGCCAGAGTTTCTACGACAACCGTTTTCGTGTTAAAGCTAGCAGCGATCTCTTGTGGCGCATGCAGGTTTGTAGTTATTCTTTGGAAATTATTTTCTCATTTAGTTTTATCTTATTAACTTGCTTAATGAAGTTCCATGTACGTACAATTCATATATTTTAGCTGTTATTGCAAGTTTAACATTTTCAAACTAATACGAATGACCAAGTAACTCTTGGGTCAGTCGCGTGTCAGACCCCTACTAAAATTTTAGCTGGTATTAACCAGATACATTTGATTCGGTTTGGTTTTGGTTATTTTCAGTTTATTTGATGATTAAATTTTTTTACATAAGATGATTACATCTACGGCTAGAGAATGGAGTTTTCTTCAAATATTTTCTTAAAGTAACAATAAATTTTCTATCTTGAATTGTATAATCTTTTATTTAGAGTCTATCAAACCGTAAATACATTCCAACATATTGATCAACTAACAATGTTATTTTTGTACATATTGTTATTGTGAACTATATCATCTTATATACGGTTTTATTTCTTGTTCTCTAACACTTACTGGAATAAAATTCTTAAAGAAACAAAATTAGATTAAAAAAAACTAGTCATGTTTCCACATAAAATATATCTTAATCACCGTATATAAAAGAATATTGCAAAAATGACTAAACTCTAACCAAATAAATATTATAATAAAAAAAGGTTTAGAAATCTAAGAAATATGAACGGTTTTAAACCGAACAGAAGCAAAACAAAAATATTTTTAATAATAGTAACCAGACAATTTTTAGGTGAAACCAAAATAAAACCAAACCGAATCACCTAGTTACGGTTCGGTTCGATTATTTTGGACAGGGTTATTTTGCCCACTTTTAAAAAGAAGTAAAATACATATTTGCGAAATTACGAACAAGCCCTACAAAAAAGTTTATTTGCGAAATATGTCAGTCATTTATAAAGTTAAAATTTTTGCAACAGTTTCTGCAGGAGAACAAGTTCGAGCAAGTGATACCTCCGGTGAAAGTTGAAAGCTCCGAGAAGATAACCTTAGAAACGGCGACGAGTGCATTACGTAGAGGCATTAATTTCTTTTCGACGTTGCAGGCTAGCGACGGTCACTGGCCGGCTGAAAACGCCGGCCCTTTGTTTTTCCTTCCGCCACTGGCAAGTTTTCTATGCTGTTTCAAAATATTCTTATCGTAGAATCAGAGATTAGGGATTTCAATTGCGTAATAGGAATAAATAATAATTTGACTGTATTGAAGAACGAATTTGGATTTTGGATCTGTGTGCTTTAGTTCTCGTGTAAGTGAAATGTTGAAATTGAAAGAGGGAAATTTTCACTGAAAATTTGCTACACACTGTGCAGGTGTTTTGTCTTTACATCACAGGACATCTTGATGAGATATTCACTTCAGAACATCGGAAAGAGATTCTCCGATACATCTACTGTCACCAGGTACAGTTTTAGCTGCAGCTCCACAACGGAATGCATCGTTATACTCACTTTTTTCATGTTGGTTTTTCTGTTCATAGAATGAAGATGGTGGGTGCGGATTACACATTGAAGGTCATAGTACAATGTTCTGTACCGCGCTGAATTACATATGTATGCGTATACTTGGAGAAAGTCCTAATGGAGGTCATGAAAATGCGTGTAGACGAGCCCGGGAATGGATCCATGTCCGTGGTGGGGTCACTTACATACCTTCTTGGGGTAAAACTTGGCTTTCGGTAAGTTTTCCGATCATCTGTTAATCCAAGATTTGATGAGAAAGGTTGAATCTTAAGCGTCTTTTTGTTGCCTGCAGATACTTGGTGTATTTGACTGGTCTGGATGCAGCCCAATGCCTCCTGAGTTTTGGATCCTACCCTCTTTCTTTCCTGTGCATCCAGGTTTGTTTCTTATCATCTTGACATACAATTTGCTTCAACAAAAGTACAAAACTTATGAGATCGGGAAACTAAATGCCTCTTGTTGTGGTTTGAGCAAAAACCTGACTTGGCTTACAATGATTAAGAATTCTCAAAACAAGTATTCTATCAGTGAGATGTATGAATTAACGGAACCTGCAGCAAAAATGTGGTGCTACTGCCGGATGGTTTACTTGCCAATGTCGTATCTCTATGGGAAGCGGTTTGTTGGCCCAATAACGCCTCTGGTTTTGCAACTGCGCCAAGAACTGTACTTACAGCCTTATGAAGAAATCAATTGGAAGAAATTCCGCCATCTTTGTGCAAAGGTAAGAATGTTAGGGTGTATCATCTTTGTTTCGTTCTTTAGGATTTTCATTCATGGAAAAAAACGGTGAGACATTTCCCCCTCTTTACCTTAGGATGATACATACTATCCCCGTCCGGTGGTTCAAGAGTTGATATGGGACAGTCTTTACATCTTCGCGGAGCCTTTCCTTGCACATTGGCCTTTTAACAAGCTGCTTAGGAAAAGGGCTCTTCAGGTGGCAATGAAACACATACACTATGAAGATGAAAATAGCCGTTATATCACCATTGGGTGTGTTGAAAAGGTACGAACACCTTACCCTTAGACAGAAAACATAGGGCATCTGCAGTTAACTACTATCTCTTTCCGCAGGTACTATGCATGTTGGCTTGTTGGGTTGAAGACCCGAATGGGGATTATTTCAAGAAGCACCTTGCTAGAATCCCCGATTACTTGTGGGTGGCCGAAGATGGGATGAAGATGCAGGTATGTCCCCGGACATGGAATGAAACTCGCTTGATTGTTATGTTTACTAACCTTGAGTTGGTAAGAAATCGAAAATTTCTTGATCGGCACAGTTTTATGCAGAGCTTTGGAAGTCAACTATGGGATACAGGGTTTGCAATGCAAGCTTTACTTGCAAGTAATCTCTTTAGTGAAATCTCTGATGTACTCAGGAGAGGACATGAGTTCATAAAGAATTCTCAGGTTCGATATCCTTGCAGCATATACTGTAGCACTCCTAGTCCTAACTGTTTCTTCCGAAAAATGGACATTGGCTTACAAATTGAAAAACAATTGAAGGTTAGAGAGAACCCTTCAGGTGATTTCAAAAGCATGTACCGTCATATATCTAAAGGAGCATGGACTTTTTCTGACCAAGATCACGGATGGCAAGTTTCAGACTGCACAGCTGATGGGTTAAAGGTAACCACCCATTAAAATCAAACACATTGACATGTTGTTTAGTGAGCATGCCATTAAGTACAACATCCTTGCTGTTTTCTGGTCTCATAGTGCTGCCTGCTGTTCTCGATGTTGGCACCGGATATTGTTGGCCCAAAACAAGACCCAGAGAGACTATATGATTCTGTTAATATCCTGCTCACTTTACAGGTGAGCGTTAACAATCATAGAATCAATATCTTCAACGAAATACCCTGTTTTCAGGTCGTGACAGTTTCACTTGTTTGCAGAGTAAAAACGGAGGTGTGACTGCTTGGGAGCCTGCTGGTGCTCCCAAATGGTTGGAAGTATGAAAAAAACCCATAGAATGTTTTCAAACAGCCAAACGATACTTTTAATAACATTTGCGGTTCACATAATCTTCTCTATGCTTTTGTCTCAGTTGCTCAATCCCACAGAATTGTTCTCCGACATTGTGATTGAGCATGAATACAACGAATGCACGTCGTCTGCAATCCAAGCATTGAGTCTGTTCACGCAACTCTTCCCAGATCACAGGAAAACTGAGATCGTCACTTTCATCAAGAAAGCAGTGCAATACCTAGAAAACATGCAAACGGCTGATGGTTCATGGTACACTAACTATTATTGCAACTGTTTCTGAATCTATTCACATAAATCCGAACAAACCAAAATAAGAACTGTTGTTCTTTGAATCTACAGGTACGGGAACTGGGGTATTTGCTTCACGTACGGTACATGGTTTGCTCTTGCAGGCTTAGCAGCTGCTGGTAAGACTTACAATGACTGTGAGGCAATACGCAAAGGCGTCCATTTTCTTCTCACAGCTCAGAAAGGCAACGGAAGCTGGGGAGAAAGCTACCTTTCATGCTCCGAAAAGGTAAAGGCTTACACATTTCGATGAAATTAACTTGATTTAGGATCATTCAGTCACTATAATTCTCTTGATATATGCAGAGATACATAGCTCAAGAAGGGGAGATATCAAACGTGGTGCAAACAGCTTGGGCTATGATGGGTCTCATTCACGCTGGACAGGTTTAAATATACAAATTGATGAATCAGCTCCATATATAATATAACCATTGTTTTACACAACAGGCCGAGAGAGATCCGGTTCCTCTTCACCGTGCTGCAAAACTTATCATCAATTCACAGCTGGAGAGTGGAGATTTTCCTCAACAGGTACATTTCCTAGATTTTCCTCAAAATGGTCCAAGATCTTACCTTGTGTTCATATTGATTGGTATGATCTCTAACCATTCCATCGGATCTTAGACGGCTTAGGTCACTAAATTCTTAGCTGATGGAATTGGAAGAAAGCTAAAAGAAAGTTTAAGAACTAATGGTAGTTTGTTTGGTAACTTCTACAGCAAGCGACCGGAGTGTTTTTGAAGAACTGCACGTTACACTACGCTGCGTATAGGAACATTCATCCGTTGTGGGCACTCGCAGAATATCGCGCACGAGTTCCGTTGCCATGACCACACTTTCTCAACGATTTAAATATATTTTCTTCATTTCAGTGAAAATGTGAATTTATTTTAACTATTCTAATAATTCTTTTGTGCAATATATATTGTATCATCATTTACATTTAAAAGTTCTAGAAAGTTTTGTTTTTGGTTTTGACTACCGTCCATTGGAAGGCAAGTTTTCAAATGGTGAATAAAAAAGAGAAAGAGATTTGTGATCGTTTTAAATTTAGATACTTTGAAAAGAAAAAGAAAAAAAAGTAAATTGGTCTTATAGAATCTGAAATTAGATTAACAGCCAAAAATAAAAACCCTTTAAATAAATAACAACCATTAGAAAAAGTGGGAATTCTTAAACTCATTACAAAAACCTGATTTGCTAATATTATCTTGCATCTACTTCATTTGTTTCCTTCATAAAGGAATCTTTGACCAATCAAACTCTTTTTACAAGAAAAAATTCTTGAAATTCAAAGTGAAGTTTTCTCTTTTTTATCATAAAGATTCAAGAGGGAGATTTATTTTGATTCCTTTAGTATTATAACATTTCTCAAAAGAGAAATGTGGCTACCAAAAGCAAACGCGGCAAAGAAAGAAACAGGAAGTGGTTCAGTAGCAGTTGCAATAGACAAAGACAAAGGAAGCCAACATGCTCTTAAATGGACAATCGACAATCTTGCTTCTCGTGGCCAAACCATTTCTCTTATTCATGTCCTCTCCAGATCCCATTCTTCTGCAGGTCCCTATAATCCTTGTCACATTCATCATGTTTCTTCTCGATGATTATCACGCAAAGTTTGAATTTTTACTTTCGTTGTTGTAGATCTTGATGAAGGAATACCACAGCAGAAACAGCAATCGGAGAAGCTAGCTAAAGATCTATTCGTATCATTCCACTGTTATTGTTCACGTAAAGAGGTATTATTATTATTATTATTCAGAATCAAAAACCTTAAAGGTCTCAACTTTGAACAATTTAAAGAACAAACACTAACCGATTCTGTTTTCGAGCAGATACATTGTCGAGACATATTGCTAGAAGACGGAGACAAAGTCAGAGCCATAACCGAATATGTTTCATCTTCCGCTATTGAGAATTTAGTCGTTGGAGCCGCATCACGTAATGGCTTCATGAGGTAAATTAATTTTCTTTCAGATTCTGTACCAAAGTATGGATTTCTTCCAACGAACGGACTCTGTTTTTGATACTGAGCAGAAGATTCAAGACGGATTTGCCAACAACAGTGTCAAAATCAGCTCCAGATTTCTGCAATGTTTATGTCATTTCCAAAGGCAAAATTGCTTCAGTACGAAATGCATCTCGTCCTGCTCCTTACCATTGTTCGACGCAGCAATGTGAAATTGACAATCATCACCCTCTTACTCCTGAGAAAGCACCAAAGAACCATGACCATTCCAATTCTGCAGGTTAATTTCTCTGTTTCAATTGAATTTTAAAAAAAAAGTTATTTTCTTTTCAAAAAACTGATCCAACATTGATTTTGCAAAACAGGTAGTACACCGTCAAGGCCGCGTAGATCAGTTGAAGCAGATGCAACAAGGTATATGAATTTTGAAGCTATTCACTTTGATGTCTTTAAACTAAGTGGTCTAAAAGACTCTTTAACATTTATTTTGTGTTGTAGATTACCGTTAGTGAAAAGGAAGCCATATGGGGAGTATTATGAATCAGATAGCAGCGACCTTTCATTCATCAGTCCGTCTTCTCATCGTGACTCTGACATATCCTTCATTAGCTCAGGGAGACCAAGCGTTGAGCGCTCTTCCTTTAGCCTTGATTTTCCTGAATCTGGAAGGACTTCGAGAATGTCAATTAGCTCAGAGCAAAGCATTGGCTCACATCGCTTGGGAATTAAGTTCAGTGATCCTGGTTTCCCTAACGACTCTTCTACATTCTCTGAAGATAGCGGTAGAACATCTTGCTCGTTTTCATCTCAGGGCTTGGTTAGTATTATTAAGTCAAGATTCTTCTAGTTTTTTCTTCTTTTAAAAGATCGATATCATTTTTGAATATTTGCTTAGATGGGATTGTGTTGTTGCAGGATGATGTTGAAGCTGAAATGAAGAGGCTACGTCTAGAGTTGAAACAAACTATGGATATGTATAGCACAGCCTGCAAAGAAGCTTTAAGCGCTAGACAACAGGTGAAGAATTGTTCATTAGTTTACTAAAATACTAACATCCATTTCACTTTACCACATCTAAATTGGATATTGTTTTTTCAACTTTTAGGCGACGGAGCTGCAAAAGCTGAGAACCGAAGAGGAAAGACGGTTGGAAGAAGCAAAGAGTTCAGAGGAAGCAGCAATGTCGATTGTGGAAAAAGAGAGAGCTAAAGCCAAAGCAGCCTTGGAAGCTGCGGAAGCTGCAAAGAGATTAGCAGAAGTCGAAGCTAAGAGAAGGTTAACTGCAGAGATGAAGGCTTTGAAGGAATCAGAGTCCTTCTCTCGCGGATTTGTTCGGTATAGGAAATACACAGTTGAAGAAATAGAAGAAGCTACTTCAAATTTTGCAGGGTCGCAAAAGGTAGGAGAAGGAGGCTATGGGCCTGTGTTTAGAGGCTTTCTTGATCACACAAGTGTTGCTGTTAAGGTTTTACGCCCTGATGCAGCTCAAGGGAGATCACAGTTTCAGAAAGAGGTAAAAACCATCTTTACTCGTTTTTGATTTTATGCAAGAAAGTTTTCATCTTTGAGAAACATATATATGTTTATGTTTTTGCAGGTTGAAGTATTAAGTTGCATAAGGCATCCAAACATGGTGCTTCTTCTTGGAGCTTGTCCAGAATTTGGGATTCTTGTTTATGAATACATGGCCAAAGGAAGTTTAGAAGACCGGCTTTTCAGGCGAGGCAACACGCCGCCAATTTCTTGGCAGCTACGTTTCAGAATAGCTGCTGAGATCGCCACAGGACTCCTCTTCCTCCACCAGACAAAACCTGAACCAATTGTCCATAGAGACCTTAAACCAGGAAACGTGCTCCTCGACTACAACTACGTTAGCAAGATCAGCGATGTCGGGCTAGCGAGATTAGTCCCTGCAGTAGCTGAAAACGTTACACAGTACAGAGTCACTTCAGCTGCAGGAACGTTCTGTTACATAGATCCAGAGTACCAACAAACCGGAATGTTGGGAGTGAAATCAGATGTTTATTCGCTTGGGATCATGCTTTTGCAGATCTTGACCGCGAAACAGCCAATGGGTTTGGCTTATTACGTTGAGCAAGCGATTGAAGAAGGGACTCTTAAGAGTATGCTTGATCCAGAAGTACCGGATTGGCCAATGGAAGAAGCTCTGGCTTTAGCAAAGCTATCGCTACAATGCGCGGAATTAAGAAGGAAAGACAGACCGGATCTTGGGAAAGAGATATTGCCTGAGCTCAATCGGTTAAGAGATATCGGTGAAGAGAGTTTAGAGAGTGTGTTTTATGCAGGAAGTCAAGGAAAGTCTCCAAACACTAGCCAAGCCTATATTTCAGCATCTGTGAGTGTTTCTTCTTTCTCAAAAAATCTCGTTAAGGTTTCATCTTTTCTTGTTTGTAACGGTTTTTTATTTTATTTTCGCAGAGTGATCCTTATATATCGAATTCGGAATCTCCATCTGCAGCATCTCAATCCTAGTTTTGAGGATGGACAAAGCAAATTTGGTGATTTCATAGAATCAGATGATGTTTCAAGTGAACAATTTGCAAGAGATATAAACAAAGGCAGGCAGAGCAAGTTTCTTTGATGTTCTTCAGAAGCCGAAGAAGAAATAAGTTTAGTCCTAGAGAATTTGGTTTTCTGTTAAATAATCAGTTATGTAACGGCCCATATTTAGGCCCATTACTGATTTGGGTAATCAATATTTATCAAAGAATCGATCATGTAAAGGCTCATCAATAGGCCCAATGGCTCAGACCGGGTTGACTCAACCGGTATTTGTTGGTTAATGAATTAATGAATTGTTTTTGAAAATAAATAATGGTAAACCCATAGCTACAGATAAACCCTGTAACAGCTCTTCTTCTTCTTCCTCTTGATGTGGGTAGAAGTAAAGTAGCGAACTTTGTCTTCTCCATCATGTTTATGGGGCTCTTACACACTTCCTGCAGTTTCGAAGCCCTAACCTTGATATCTCCTCCTTTACAATATTGTAAATTCGGTTGTACCTCTCTCTTCTTCTATCCTCGTCGCGTATCCTTGTTCTCGGCTTACCATAGTGGCCGTGTAGCTGTGTCCGCCTCGTTGCAGAACGGAGATTCGAATCCTAGCTCCAATTCTTCGCAGAAAAATCACGATGACCATGTCTCTCTCGCCCAGAGTTCTATTTCTGGGTTTCTCCGACAAGAGATTGGACTCTCCGAGACCGATTCAGATTTCATTTCTGAAAACTGTCCTAAATACACGAGAATGATCGTAGAGGGTGTTAGGGATTTGGAGGAGTGGAATTCGTGGAAAGGGAGTGGAGAATCAGAGGGAATTGAAGGTTTAGGGTTTAAGGAGAAAGTGATATATATGGTGAAAGAGAAGGGTGATGGTGGTAAAGTTGCGTTTTTGGAGAGTCTTGGTTTGAGTTTGTCTTCTGCTATGTATTTGGCTCATTACCTCTCCTCTGAATCTCTCCCGAAACTTCTCCGTAAGGTATTTGACAGATTCCTCTGCCTTCCATATAAATTGCGGCAGTAACATAGACATGGTAGGAGAAAGTGATAGTGGTTCTGAAATAAAAGCGAGTTGCTAGTGTTGTATGATTCAGTTGGATTTGGATTTGGCATGGTACTTAATCTTGGATTTGGATTTTAGGTTAAGTACCTCAAGGAAATATTCTTTTCTGGCAGTGATGAGAAAGGTCTTGTTGGAAAGTATGCGCGGCGAATGATGCTCTACTTATCCATTCCTATTGATGAAGATGTGCAGCAAACTCTTTCTTTTTTCGAAAAGGTTTCGTGTTTCCTCAGTTGTAGTATCTGATTTTATTTTCCCTCTCTAATAGTTTTCTTTAGTAAGAGGAATGTTAAATGTCCTATAGATTGAAGCAAGGCGTGGAGGCTTGGACATGCTGGGTTCTGTAGATGCATCTTTCAGATTTTTAATAGAGTCATTCCCTCGGCTTCTTCTAGTATCAGAAGAAAATGATATGAAGCCTATGGTAGAGTTTCTTGAAAGCATTGGTATTCCTAAAGATTTATTGGGTAAGGTACTTCTCTTGTACCCTCCTATCATGCTCAGCAAAACTGAGGAGATTAAAAGAAGGGTAGCTGCAGCTCTTGACAAGGTATGCTAGTTGATTAATTGTACATAATTATAGTATGGAGCTCCACTTTCTTCGTTTGCTTGTGGTTGCTGATTATTGTAAATTGGGGTTATATCGGATCAGGTTAGTGCAGTGAATAAGGATTCTGGAAAAGTGTTGCTGAAGTATCCGTGGATTCTTTCACCAAGCGTACAAGAGAACTATTCGCACATTGTCTCATTTTTTGACAGTGAATCAGTAAGCACAAATTTTGACAAGAAAAAATACATCCTTTTGATCAGAGAATTGGTGGTTTTGTGTTTGTTTCTTTGGTTCTTTAATTCAGATGAGATGAAAAACTGATCATAAATTTTATTATCTTTAATCTAATTTTTGTTAAGCTGTCTTTTTCATTGTTTTTCCATGATTAGTCTTTAGTACTAAGACATGGTTTGCTCTGATTTTGCTTTCTTAGGTGCTCAAAATGGATATTGACCATGCAATTAGGAGATGGCCTTTACTCCTCGGTTGCTCAACGAGCAATATGAAGTTGATGGTGGAAGAATTTGATAAATTAGGTGTTAGAAATAAAAGAATGGGAAAGGTTATACCCAAGATGCCTCAGCTTTTGTTATGTAAACCGCAAGAATTTCTCAAGGTAACGAACCACCACTTTTCCAGTATCTGTATATTCTCTCATTCTATTATTGTGTAAGATAGTTTCTACAACCAGGTGAGTGATTTCTCGTCTTGTAACAGGTTATTTCCTTTTTGGAAGATTTGGGATTTCAAAAGGAAATTGTGGGTCAAATACTCTGTCGATGTCCTGAAGTATTTGGCTGCAGCATTGACAAAACACTGCAGAAAAAGCTTATCTTTCTCACACGTTTTGGTGTTTCCAGTACCCATTTTCCCCGAATCATAAAGAAATACCCAGAATTTCTCATATATGAAGCAGAGCAAACAGTACTTCCACGGTATCTATCTCAGGCCAATTATCACATCATCTAAGTGAATCTTCTTTAGCTAATGACCCTTAATTTAGTGATCATTTTCTCTTGCAGGCTAAAGTATCTAATGGAGATTGGGATATCAGAGAGAGAGATTGCATTCATGATTCGCAAATTCTCACCGATATTAGGATACAGCATCGACAAAGTGTTGAGACCAAAGTTAGAATTTCTGGTGAACAGCATGGAGAAGCCGGTGAAAGAAGTCATAGAATATCCGAGGTACTTCAGTTACTCGCTGGAGAAGAAGATAAAACCACGGTTTTGGGTACTCAAAGGGAGGAATATAGAATGTACATTACAGGAAATGTTAGGCAAAAATGATGAAGAGTTTGCTGCTGATTTCTTGGGTATAGGAGAGCTTCAAACTCACAATGAAACCTCTTAGTTACAATAATAGGCTAAAAGTTTCTTTGAGAAAATCACTTATGTTATGAGATTGGTGATATCTCTGAAGCTTTCTTCAGTTTTGTTCATATAGCTGCTAGTGTATGTACTATTTATTAATGCCCTTGTATACAAAAATTGACTCATATTCCAAACTTTTTTAACCAAAAGGTTTCTGTTGATATTTCATTAAGGGTTTTATATGATTAATATAAGTGTGTGAATTGTTTTGAGGGGTTTCAAAATTTCTTGTCTTTTATCTTTTACACACTTTTTAACATCTAACATCCATTTTTTTGGCTAATAAAAATAGTTTCTTGTTCACAGAAAATCGACATGAAAATTGAATGGCAACACTCTTATACTATAAAAAGAATGACATGAAAATATTTGATGAAACGTTTTATTTTTACCGCATTTTTTTTCCTGAATTTTCCATCGGAAAAC